>WOFM01000501.1:1551043-1663112 GCA_011428145.1 Ericerus pela
AATTCACTTGATTTTGAATTTGCAGCACCTTTAAATCGTAAAATTTGAGAGTCATTCAAAAAATTTTCCTTAAGGTGCATATTTGCAAAAGTGTTGGTAATGTAAGTTTCCTTACTACCAGAGTCAAAAAATCTATTAATTTCAATTGGTTCTGAAGTATTCGACGCATAAACATACGATAGAAATGTAAGAAAAGTGCACGGAAGTATCATTATTATTAAAAAATGAACAAGACTCACTGAGGATTGGTATTCCTGATGTCATAACCACTTTTGATGTTGTAGGCGCCTTTGGAGCTGCTCCTTGGGATTGTTTAGATCCGCCATCCTTGACCTTGTTGTCTGGCTGTGGAATTAAAGATTGATGGTCATTTAAAGAAGTGTTAATTTCTTTAAAATTTAAATGTTTGTCAGACATACTTTTTTCAGGCAGGTACCCCTTATACTCCTTCATGACCGCTGTCCATGCATCACATTTCCCTATGGTGATGGGGTAAGGAGCTTTGGGGCAAAGGTTCGTGTGATGACCTTTGCCCATACAGTCCAACCATCTGCAGTACGCCAGTGGTATGTGTCTGCAAAATTCCTCATCATCACCATGACGGAAACCGCATTTGATGCAGAGATCATGTTCGTTGTAAAATGACTTACGCTCATTGAGCATGTTGACGATGCAACATAGGAAGCTGTGGTGCAGCTTGTCGCAGAATATGCACCATCCCTGTTTTGGAACTAGGGGGGTGCGTAGAATGCTGACGGGGATTTTTTTCCCTTTCGGTAGTTTAAGGAACACAGTTCCATCCGAAGCTGTAAACAAAGATGATACAAAATCTTTAGTTTCAGACGTTTTGACACGTTTAGCAGAAGGGCCTTTTTTAGTAGGATTAGGTTTATCTTTTCCTTTTTTAAACTCATTTGATGTGATAGCAAAATTTTTCCTGCCTTTAGGTTGGTTAGTACTTTTGTTCTGTTTTTGAGGTGTTTCACCTTTCTTTGGTCCAAACATGCTACTAGGGTCAGAAAGTTCCCTTATTTTTATAAAATTTTGAATAGCTTCAAACAAATGTTTGACATGGCGTTCATTAGACTTAAGAATATTTTGATATGACCTAGGAGGAAACTTTTTAATAACTATGTTATAAAGTTGTTCCTCGTCAACGGTTGAGCAGACCGAACGATATCTTTCTATTAAAACGTAAATAGTATCTAAACTGTCCAAAATAGAAGAAATATCGTTTGTAGTAGTAGGGATTGCTGTTAGGCTTTCCCAAAGAGCTGCTCTGATTTTTGATTCATCACCAAACCTACTGTCTAAAAATTTTAGACGTTGATGATAACCAACTATATCAGGTGAAAAGTGACTTATTTTATCATTAATAAATTTAGGTAAGGCACCTTATAAGAGATTAATCTTTTGAGGGATTGCAATATCCTTACGTTTATTTACGTATTCGTTAAAACCATTAATGAAACCAGGATATCGTAAAATATCCCCGTTCCATTTCTCTAAATAAAATTTAGGTGGCTTGAGGTTGGTGAAACCGGTTTCTACATTATCTTGAGGTTGTGGTTCCCAACATTTAGGAATATAGCCAAAAGAAAGTGGATTTGTAGAAAGTGAAACGTTAATTCCAGAAGATGATTCTTGTGGGATTTGAAGTCCCTCATTATCTAATATAGGATTGTTAATTGTAGATAAATTATGTAATGATGTCGATGAATTTTCTTTTGGAATTTGAGATGACTCACCTCTATATTTTTTAGAAGTGATCACATGCTCATTTTCCTCAGAATCATCATTGGTCATCATAGTATGCGTACGTTTAATAGTATTGAATGTTTGATTACCCTTTACAAGACACGGGAATTTCAATCCTTGAACCAATGAGGGGTTGAGGTCGACATCATCATCTTCAGAAGGTGGTAGGTTTGGCAAACCTGCAGGTGCTTCCTGGATTGCTTTGAGATATTTAGTCTCAAATTCAACTACATTGAGATGAAATTCTTCACAAATTGTCTTCTTAAGTTCAGTGATGGTTTTTTCCCATTTTTTGTACTGACAAAAGGTGTAGTCGATCTCAGTACAAGCCTTGGTGAGAGACTTGCCAATTTCTTTGGCACGAGCAAGCTGTTTGGCTTCTATTTCAGCTTGTTTTTTACGCTGCTTCTCCTCCTTTTGTTGAAGGGAGGTTAAATCCCAGAGGGGAACAGGTTGCGGTGCAACTGCAGTCGAGATTTCTTAATTAAGCGTGAACGCTTAACTAATAAATCCTGTCTGCAGTTACGTGCACGGATGGTTAAATCCTTATTGGTTTTTGTGGAGAGATTTTTTAGATCTTCAATGCACGAGTCAATCGCATTTTTTTCAGATAAGATTGCTTCGTAATCAAAGCCTTGTAAGACTGGTGTTTGAAGGATTTCTTCAATACGCCATGCGTAGGATTCGCAATCCTCCACAATGGTGGTGGCTACATAGGTGTCATCTGAGGATGTTGAGTCCGATGATTCCCTACTGGGACTGCGTTTCCATTGAGATCATTTAATATCCGAGATTGCTCTGGAACGTTTAAGGAGTTCAGCATCCTCTTCTTTTTTCCGACGTTCTTCACGTTTTTGGAGGAGTTTTCGCTCCTTTTCCTGTTTTTCAGCTGTAATTTTACAGGCCCTTTCCTCTTCTGCACGGATTTGGGCGGCTTCCTCAGCTTTTTCTCAAGCGGCTAGTTCAGCCTTTTCCTTGGTGGCGAAGTCCGCTTTGGCTTTTTTGGCTGCAGCAGCCACTTTTTTCTTTTCAACTTTCTTAGCTTCAGTAGCTTTCTGAGCTTCGGCAGCTTTTTGCGCTTCATCAGCTTTGTGGGCTTTAGAATCCTTTGTATTTTGAGCTTCATCAGCTTTTTGGGCTTCAGAAGCCTTATTAGCTTCAGCAGCTTTCTTGGCTTCAGAAGCCTTTTCCTTATCCACTTCTTCGGACCACGGAAGATTGTTGGGATCTAGTAGGTCATCTTCTTTTTGGGAAGAGATGGTGGAATCTTGAGTTCCTTTTTCTGTCATTTTTATGTATTACTCTGAACAGAAAAATAAGAAAGAAATTGTTTAGATTTCATCAGTATATTATTGCTGTTTAATTACTACGACGTGTGTTAAACGTTTTATTTATTGAGGAAAGTTGTAGAGAAAAATTAAATTTTTAAAGTATTAGTGTCAGCGACACAAACTTCTTCTCACTAGTGTGAAATTATTGTTTTACTATGTATTAAATGATAAACATCAATATTACGTTAAGTGGATTTTTAGTCCGATTTTTTGAGTATTTTTAGTACTAAATTTTTGAAATTTTTCTAAGTATTTATGACTAAAGAAATACTGGGCGTGACCCTAGGACAAAAAGTCGTTTTTTAGTCACAAGAATGTTTAATTCATAGAATAATAAAATTATTTCAAAGTCTTAAGGTGCCGTTAAAAAATCGGGCGTAACCCTAGGACAAAAAGTCGTATTTTGAATACAAGAATGATAAATTCTAGAAAGTGCAAAATAGTTAAAATTTTTGATAAGTCCTAGGGTTCCATTAAAAAATCGGGTGTGACCCTAGGACGAAAAGGCGTATTTTTAATACAAAAAATGCACAAAAAAATTATAAGTCCTAAGGAGTTGTTAAAAAATTGGGCATGACCCTAGGACGCAAATTCAAATATTATGCACAAGAATGATAAGTTCTAAATTTAATAAAATTTTCTAATTGTCACGGTGCCAATAAAAAATCGGGCATGACCCTGAGGTGAAAGAATAAAATTCTATTTGCGTCACTAATTGAAAAATATGTACACACCCAAAAAAATATAATATATATATATAGGCTAGAGATTATTTAGATCTGAGACCTACAATATTTTTTTGTGAATAGGATGATGAGTCCATAAAAATTTCAGACGAAAATAAAGACGCTAAAGTCTAATTAATACGTGAGAAATTAATATTCTAAACAATGATATAATTATTTAAGAATGTAAGGATATGGTCCTTTAAGAAAACTTACCAAAATTTGGGTAGAATTAAGGATGAAAGTTGACTGATGTTGAGATGAAGTAGAAGTTTCTAGCCACTACCTCTTGACATAAAAAATACGCGTAATTAAGCTCAAAATTACGTAAAATTTTACAAATAATGAATGAATAATAAAAACGAATTATATTACGTAATAATACACGCAAAAATACAACAAAAAACAGCATAAATTAATTAATTTGCGTAATTAAAAGGGAAGGCGCAACAACGTTAAAAATTCATACAAGCAACTGCAACAGATCCTTGTACAAATTCACGGATGTTGGCAAAAAAACCATGTGATGCACATGCGCATAAGTCAATGTGGTTGATTTGGTTCTTCCCTTGATGTTGTTGCTGCCGCATCCTTGAACGTATTTTTACGTTTGTAGTAATAAGGTGCGTAATACTTACACGTATTTGTGTATGTATTGGTAAGATAATGAATCTTCATGCGAGGCAAGTCGGTGCTTGCATCGCTATTATGTTAGGTGATTTTGACCTTGATTCGGCAAATAAATGCAACGACACGAATTTTCGTCTAAATTTAGACGAAATTTGGCCGTTTATAATTCCTATTTTTTAGACGTATGAGTGCGAGAGAGAAAAATATAGGATTTTTTCGTCCATTTTCATCTTTATTATGCGCTCGTATTTACATCAGTAGAAATATAATAGCATTTTATTTGCGGAGTTTTTTAGACTCTTTCTTTTTAGATGTAGCATGATTAGTGCTATATATTGTTAAATAATTTATTTATTAGACAATATAGAAGATATTACTCTTGTCTTAAATTCATTGTTAATGAAAAAGAGGGAAAAAAATACGCAATATTTTTGAGCAGATAAATGCTAGGGGCTGCGGAAAAATTAATTTTATTAATTTTTTCGTCGGAATTACCCAAAATACGTGAATAAATATTCGTATATAGTAAAATGGTGAGTTCTAATTAGGAATCCATTATAAAAGGGGGCGCTAAATTTCTATTTTTTGCCGCTAAGTGGAGAATTGTTAGTTATAATTTTTTTGTGAGAAGATGATTAGTCTTTATTAAATTATTTTTCTTTGTTTGTTAGACAAAAAATAAAATAATACGAATTATTAATTCGATGAATCCTTTTAACTGAAGAAGTCAAAGTCCAAGTGAGGATGTTTAGTCCGCAAAAATACGAAGTATTTTTGTTCAGAGTTTTATAGTAGAAGCGTTTTTAGGCTAAGAATTTTTAATTCAGGGAATTGTTAATTCCAAACCACCAGACCATATTACTCCTGCTTCCATGTAGTGGGTAGAAGCTTATAATTAAGTGGTTTAAGGTCCAAGGGATCATATAAAGTTGGTTGGAGTCACACACCTGCATCGCACGCCTTGTAACTCACAACTGCCTAGCCTCAACACCAGTATCCCCACGTAACTCTGTTAGTAGTGTAGTGGGAGAACCAGCGCACAGGCTATGCGCTGGGACCTGTGGGCGGAGCCACGACATGGGTGAACAGCTTTAGTTCTCATCCTTTTACGATGACGATCGTGATGATGATAATCAAATAATTGGTGCTCCTCAAAAATTTGGAATCGCACAACATTGTTACGAACTTACCTATTGGATACTAACTATGGACTAATAAAAGAGGAGAACCGACTAGTATTACTTGTACAAACCAACAAGAATTTTAGAAAATGAGAATGCGGTGATACGAAGAGACAAAAAAAGGGTAACCCTCATGGACCTAGTTAGCAATGTTTAATCTCGAGAAAACTTGAAAAAACTGTGGACAAAGGCCAGGAAATAACTTTTCGTTAATTAGAACAGAGGCCGTTGTGGTCCTCCAGATGATTGCATCTGTAACTAAAATTATACTGCAAATAACGACCGAGCTGTAATAGTTGAACTGCTGCATGAGTGAAATTATATACGCTTGAGAATATTCAAAGAGTCGCTGTCATGAGGTCTGCTAGAATAGTAAGACAGGAAACTGGAGAAATATAAAGTTGAGTTTACTCTTATGTGGTAATCAGCAACATAATAGTCAAATTGCTGACAAACTCAAGAAGAAACGACGTAGGAATAAGACCAGAGATGGAAAAAATCGCGAAGGATTTGATTTTAAATCATGATTTTCAAAATTATTTCAAATTTTTATCATTTTAAAATCACGATTTTTTTTAAATGAGTCCAAAATCAAAAATAATAATGGATTATCGGTTGTCATGTCTTTTGTCAAGTCTTGTTCGTGTTATCCAACTCGGATGCATAATTAGAAATAATCTTTGGTGAGAATGACACTTACGTAATTTCTTGGCTAGCCTCTAATTGGTGTATTTTTATGACGATCCCACGGGGATGCTTACGATAGGAGAAGCTTATTTTGAGCTGGAGTAGCTGCGTGATGATCGCTATTTACTTTTACAAAATTATTTTACTAGAGTTTTTTGGTGGATGCAAATTTTTTTCAACAAAACTGATTTTTTTTTTTTTTGTGACATTTCTCTCATGATTGCATGTTGGGCGATTTTGGTTTATGAGGCGGGATGTTTTTTAAAACATAAAAAAGTTATATATTATGTTTGAAGGTAGGTTGGAAGAGATGGGCAGTTGTTTTTAATAAAAAATAAGTTTATGCAAAAAACTGTATTTCGATGGAAGGTGTCTCACTAAATAACATAATCATTCCCCGTTATAATGATAAATATACAAAAAATTTTGTTGACAAATATATTAAAATTTATATCATGTATAATAATATTATTACCTATATTCATTGATAATCATATTTACTGCTTGCAAATGCGTAAAAACGTGGTTGTTTCGGTGACCAAACACCCCTGAAAGCTCTTGGTTTTCTCCAGTAGATAGCCTAAGCTAAAAATAGGTCTATTTCCAAAAGAACGGTATTTCTCTCCTACGCTCTTTCTCTTTCGGAGTCTCAGCAATGTTGCTTCATCTATTCTCTCTAGTCTCCCTGAGACACATACATATTAGTTATTCGTATTCTTTTTAACGAATTGTTTTCTATTACCAGCAGTTCGAAAAGCAGTTGATTAATATAAATGTTAACGCAAGATAGACCGAGATGACTGAGTGGATTATAACTTTCGATCATTGATAATTTCTGTTATTTATCGAAAGATGTCATTATTCAGATTTGTCAAACAATTATTTATTTTAATGAAACCCCCGTCAATAGTGTTCTTAAATGATACTTCGAGAAGCCAACAATTTCACGAATTATTCCTCGAGATTGACTAAAATTCGCTAAAGTTCTCGGAAAATTTTCATAAATAAAAAAATCACTGAACTTTTTCCTTTTTTCTTTCTTTACGTTTCACAGCAAACATAAAAATAGTACAATTTTTTGCAACGAATTCACCGAATTATTTCAATTTTTAGCATTACGAGTCCGCCTGACCACCATTGATCCTACTCCTAAAATTGTTAAGTACGTAATTTTGACGTCATCGAAGCCTCTAGCTACCTCCTGTCACTTCCCCTCGCCCACCTTGTCGCGGTCAAGCCGATCACACGTCCTTTGACCATCACCATTCAATTTAACATATATCCTTAGCAATAAATGATAAAAATGGCCAATAAAATAATACATAAATAGATAAATGAATAAATGAATGAAAATAAATAGAGAGAGAGAGAGAGAGAGAGAGAAAAAAATTATTATTCGAATTTGTCTGCGCCAAAAAAAAAATTTAACCCGCTGGGACAAAACGTATTCGTGTTAATAATACCGAAATTTTTGTGCGCAACAACTGATCGACGTTACTTACAATAAATTTATTAGAATCTGCTCCTGTGAATGCGAACATTTTTTGCTGATATAACCATCGGCGGACGATACGGATTCGAAGAGGAAAATAAAATCACTCTTGCGAATTTTTCACTCACGAAAGGAAGAACAATTTTATGGCGACTTCGTTAGCGATTTAAGTTTTATTTCCCTTTATCAGTTCTTTTTTTTTTTTGTTTTTCCATCAACATCTCCACCCCAACGTCTGCAGTCAGTTGATTTTATTTGTTGTTTCACTCGCTACGCTGCCTTGCGAAAATGATGGTGCACGTATAGTCGTATACCTTACTCGAAAGTAATTACTCATTTCGAACGTAGTACCCTACTAAAATCGAGTCACTTCTTTTTTTCCGTAATTCGTTGTTTTTTCTCGTTATCGCTGAAATATATTTTCTCTATTTTCTCTTTCTCTCTTTTTTATTTATTTATTTATTTTTATTTATTGTTTTACCTGTATTCGCGTGTGCCTACCCGTCTCGCATCGCAGCATAAGAATATCGAAATTATACCAGCGCTGCTCCGGAGCATACGCGTAATGGGAACATTTTTGTGCGATCAATTTCGTCGAAATGGCCAAAATTTTGGGAATACAACTTCTCCCGCCCACCCTTCTTGTCGCCTGCACGCGCAATAAAACTCGCCAACTGCATGAAATTCGCTCGATATTGCGCCAAGGTAGCATTAATGCGCGAAAAAGACAATTTGAAGGTTTTTATGGCTGTATATGTATAGTGCTGCGAGTGGTGGTTTTTTTTTTGGTTTTTTTTTCACTTCTTTCAGCTTGTAAAGCTTTTTTATTTCAAAACAAAAAAATAAAATAAAATGAATGAATGAATGAAAAACCTTTTCTAGGCACTGTTGTAAAGGACGCATCATTATCGAGCACTTTATTATCGAGGAGTGTCAGTGTTACGTGTTTACGATGTTCTCTCGTTTTATTTTTACTGCATGTTTGAACATTGGTGTAAATTGCACGCATAATGGTACATCGCCACCGTCCGTCGCCACCCTTTTCAAACGGGTTTATTAATTATTTCGTTTTCTAACGCCCATTTGTTGGGGAGCGAAGTCACGATTTTTGCGGTGTTCATTCTGGACACCCGAGTTAGTTCCACGCTATTGGCAAGGTTTACACTCGGCTCTTTTACAGGCTGAAAGCTAGACAGTAAAAAATCCAAGCCGTAGCATGTTGCGCTTTACGTTTTACGTTTTACGTTTACCCTGGGATAGTTTACGAGCTGAAAAAAAATGAAACTTAGCTTGAAGAATAGTCACAGCCGCGCTAACTTCGCGTATAACTAATTAAATTCTTCTTATCGGTTTCCGTCCCACTTCTCTAGACAATCAAAGTTATCGAAAGCAATGGTGCAAGAATTATTTGTTCGGAAAACTGAAATTTTGCTGAGGTTTCGCCGTACGTTAGTTGAAGATTTTGTGAATGCCTGAAATTGTACGTTAGGTTCTCGAGATATTGCTGAAATTTCCCAACTAGAACGCGTATCATTTGAATCACAAAATACGAACATAATTTCAGTGATATCGCAAGAACCAAACGTACGATTTCTGCTAAATTTTCAAAGAATCTTAAGCTATCATATTTTGATATCTTTACACAGTTTCAGCTCAGTCACACGTTCTGTTCTCGAGATACATCATTTAAATGGAAACAGTTCGAAAAGAATCTGATAACAAAATAGTCAGAAAAATATCATTATTGGGTATAATTATCGTGGGACTGGCCAGGAGTTAGTGCGCACCTGCCAGGAGCATCGACTCGGCAGCGCAACAAGAAAAATGGGCTCACTGTACTGGTGTTGTGGCGTTTGCCAAACAGTTACACTTCGGTGAGGAGGTGTGTGACTATGTATTTTACAATCTTCTAGAAGTTAAACGAATTAAGTGGTGATGTCACTATAGTAATTATCCAAATTATAAATGAAAATACCTAATAAGGTATTATTGTACTAAAATACGATATTAATTTGCAAATTTGTCTTATAAAAATAAAACTGAATAATAATAAACCAAACCAAAAAAGGAGAGAATACGTCCTATCAGCCATCAGTTATCACAATTAAAGAGCTATTTTACTAGCTATAGTCGTTTACACGCAGCTTGTATAAGAGCCACATTGTGAATTTAGAAGCTGAAAATTCTCAACTTGTAGCTTTTACAATTTGGCTTGTAAAATTGTTGGATTTTCGTTTTTTACTCTCTGATTGTTTACGAGCTGCTAGTAAAACAGTCGGCTCATACGTTATGAAAAAGCCGGGTGTAAGTAAACCCGCTAATTTAAAAAAAAAAAAATGTAAATTTCATGTTTCACCTCTCCCCCACTACCTAACCGAATTATGTAGTTTTTAACTGGCTTAATCGCATCTGTATACGATGAACTAGGAGACCAAACATGTCGTAATAAGTGTGAGGGTACGCCTACTTTGTCACCGACAGTACCAACATTCTATATCAAACATATATAAACTTGCAAAAAGACTTACACTGTTCCTTCAAATCGAATTAATGTATGTTGACGTGCATAACCTGCAAGGCCAACACATTCGTTAAATACCAATTTTTTTTTGTATTTCTCGGAAGCTTCGGAAGCGTCTGGTTGTTGTTTGATCGGGTTGTTTACATTTTCAGGTTTCGAAAACTTTTTAATACGTTGATCTATTCTACCTACGTGTAAATATGCATTAAAACGAAAAAGTAGTCATCGGGGAAGGTTGAGTGAACAAATTTCTTCGAAGGAAGGTGTAAAATAACGACAGTATTTAATTGTTGAAGATTTGGAACCATCTTTGAAGATTTTGGAAGAATCATGTCCTAAGTGAAAGGAAGTAACTTAAGGTTTTGTTTGGAAAAAAAATTTAACGTTTCAAAGGGTGTAAATAAAGGATGTCGTGGCGGACTAGTCCCCCTTAGTCAAAATTCTGCTTTCTGTCTGAAAATAAAGTTATTTTGTCGATGGTGGTGGTGGTGGTGGTGTGGGAAGGAGGACAGAAGAGACAGCAGAGAAGATGTGAAGCTATCTGCATACACTTGTTCATTTCACTAGTAGAAATTTAGAAGAATTTCATTTATATTTGAGAGGTCCAACTTGAAAATGGACAAGGTGTTGTTACCTTTATCTAAATGAGATTAACTATTTATCCCTAAATTTACCCATTTTTTTTATTGAAAATAAATGGGGAGTTGATCGTGAATATTTATGTTACAAGATGTCACCATGTACCAACACTGAACGAAAGACAGAACATAAATCGACGTCGATGACATCGTAGTGGAGAATTCTTATATCATTATCGTTGCTTCGCGAACAATGATGCAACTGTAGCCGATCACCTGAAATCCAAGAAGTTTTCTGTGTAGAACGCCTCATCTCATGTCTCCTCTCCCGTTTTGCTGATCTACTAATTCAATTTGAAGCATCTGATAATGGTCCAAAGCTCGTACAAAAATCTGTGTGTGCAACCCTACCGTTCGTGCAGAAGTAAAGTAAAATAAATATAAGTAGTCCCTCCTTCACTCGCCGTGAGCTCCTCTCGAAAAGGACACCATTATAATTGAGGCCTTCATTTTTGAAAAGTGTCTTACTTCTTCTTCTTTTTTTTTTTTTTTTACCTATATGCTCTCACATTGGAATTAATCGTTCGCCCAATGTTGGTTAACTGTTTTATCATCAACACCCTCTTTAGCTCGTTCATTAATTGCTAAGTCCTCGCTGCGCAGATCTTCCCTTTGTGGGTGTGGAGCGGCAGCGTCAGATGGTGTGTTGCGTGGCACCGAAAACCAGCCGCTTTCGTCGCGTTCTGAAAATAATCGCAATTAAAATACGAATCTTTTCGCCGCGAACAGATTTCGACGAAAATCAAACTTCTATCTCCGCCCTCTTTATCTCGTCTTCCGGCGGCCCATCACCGCCGCCACTCGCCACCCTTTTCAGATTGTTCTAAAAACAACATCACGGGCCCATGGACCATCAGTGGAGTCAGTGGAGTGGAGGATAAACGTGCCCGAGTGGGTGTGAGGGATTAATAACACAAAACACGCAGGAGTATCTAGTGAGATTATCGAAAGAGAAGTTCAAAGTCTTAAGGTGGGTGGCGTTTTGCCAGATTACAACTGGAGTCCCCTACCCTCTCGTTCGCCACCCTCCTACCTCACCACCTAAGAAGCTGCCGTTTTTCGTCTTATGCCATTCCGTTCGAAAGTTGTTCTCTCAAAGTTCGTCTTTCGTTTTTCGCAAGGCAGCAGTCATCCCTTTCTTCTTTTTTCCACTCCCCCCACACACACACACAAGTTTTTTTCGTTTCCTTCGTCTTTTCCAACGAGGGTGCTCTTTTCTCTTCTTCCCCTTTCTCCGACCCATCGTCTTTCTTCTATGCTTTTCTCCCATACTCGCCTGTTTTCGCATATGTGTGTGTGTGTGTGCGCGCGCGCGCCTATGTGTGTGCGTGTGTGCGTGTGTTCTCCTTTTTCGTTGAAACTGCTATCGCATTTCGTTAATGGTTTCTAATTTCTTCAAACTGCTTTATCTCGTTCCGCGAAAAGTTGAACTAACATATGTTATTAATTTTAAGCGCTGGAGTGAAAGCTTGGAAATTGCGAAAAGTACGGTTGTCGGTGTATTCGATATTGATCGAACATTACCTGTATTTTTTTCTGACTTTTGTTTTCGCTTTTTGCTTTCTTTCACTTTTCTCCACATATGAGAGTGTAAAATACCTTCTGTGAGATAATTTGAGAAGATCACTTTGAAAAAAGTCACTTGGTTTTAAGTTTCGTAGTTCGATCTCTGGTACCAGAAATCTAGCCAAGTTGGCAAAAATTAGAGCCGATATGCGCATTTTACTCGGCACTGAAAAGAAAAGTTCTTTTAATCAAGTCAATGGCGGACGAATATTTATAGAGTATATTGTGTCATTGTGAGCAGCTTATCTTTCCCCTGTCCTGTTGGTTCATTTGATGAAAAATTGAATTCTTTGTCGACTTCCCTTTTTAACTTACTTAATGTTGGTTCAAAACGAATGATCTATCCAAAATCAGCACATTTTTCTTGTGCTATTTGTAGATCCGAATTAAAATTGTTCATTAACTTAATACGTTAATTAATTTGGACATTCCTCTTCCCTCCCGTTTGCGAAGATTTGTTGCGGCTAGTTCGCGTTCTTTATTTGGCTTGAAATCTTAGTCATTGTGACACTGTAGACTGTAGCCGAAAGTCTGATAGTTTGCAATAAGCCTTTTTATCATCAATGTAGAAACCAATGGATCCCTTTCGGGAACGCTCGTTCTGTCCTTTGTGACGGACAGTGTATTGCAATCGGTGCTTGTTCCAGTAATTTCTGCTATATTTCCTGCAAGTTAATTTAAGCGTAATAGGCGCATGTGATGCATGCTTGCAATTTGTAATAGTTCTTTACGATACAAGTGTATGAAGTAAGTGATTTTGATCCGAGTGTGATATCACCCACATCCCCTAAAAAATAAAACAAACAAAAAATTGAGATAAATAAATATTTTGGTAATTTGCAAACATATAAGCACAAACTATTACCAATTGATCAATAAGAACAATACACTTCGCATTTGGAAAATGCAATAATTGTATTCAATGTAATAGTGGGATGTGGATGCGGGAAATGTGGAAAATCGCCGATCCGAGTCGTAGATCACAAATATATTAGTCTTTTAAATTGTTCTATATATAATGTTTGTGTGTGTGCGTGCGGGCGCGCGTAAATATATAGATATGATAGATAGATAGATAGATAGATTGATAGATAGATAGATAGATTGGTTGCATATGTATGTGGATATATACCGGGTGGTTACTTGAATGTGACCTCTAGGAAAAATACATAAGATTTAAGTTTTCTTGATACAAAAAGTAGCAAGTATGTATTCGAAGATTAAAAAAAAACTAAAATTCAATAAGAAATCGAATGCTGGTTTGAAGTCGATACAAATGCAATTAGTGGAAATGAAGTTGAATATTGAATACGGCCCCGCACAATCACCGGATATAACTCAGTGTGATTTTTTTGGTGGGGACACATTAAAACAAAAATCTGCGATTTTGGACGACCCTATGAAACTATTACTACCTTACAAGATGCCATTACCCCTTGTTGTAAAGATATTAATGCTCAGAAGTTGAGTCGACTGAGAACAAAGTTTTATAACCACTTGAGGCACAAAATTCTGGTTGAAGGAAAGCAGTTTCAGCACCTTTTGTAATTTATCCTGGTCTTTATTTGATTTTGTAATGTGCAAATACATACTAAATACGATCTGCTGAATTTCAGTATGTTTAGTTTCTATTCTGTTTCTGGCGTAAATATCAACTTTACATGATTAATATTCAACTCTGTCTCTGCCAATTGTGTTTTTATCGACTTCAAACCGGCACCATTCAATTTCTCATTGAATTTTAAGTCATGAAAATTTATTTTTAACCTTCGAATATATACTGCCCAAGTTTTATGTAAAGAAAACTTAATTCGTAGGCGTTTTTTCTCTTATCGAGAAGTCTAGAATAAAAGTCTCTCGCTCTAGTGGCAGAAATTTAGAGTTCTAAAAGGGTGATCATGTTTGTTTGATAACTAAAAATGGATAACGATGAAGTAGCATTTCCATTATTTCTATAATATTAATTGTCATTATATACATTCCTCTTTCTTATCTGTAAGCTGTTTCATTTTTAGGTCAGCAAATCTTAAATCGAGCTTGTAATCATTTAAAAAATGATATTCTATTATCTTAAATTCTTCAAACATAGATTTTTTAGTTATCTAAACTCATTTTTTTGTTTACAAGTTGCTTCATAATTACTGATTGTTTATGCCAATCTCTAATAAAACTGCCATATTTGAAATAAAATATTTGCTGTGAAAAGTGAAATTTTCGATGACTAAAACATGATTTCTTTTTTATTATTGTTACTATTATGTTATGAAATTGACAGTTATATAAAAAATAACTCCATAAGGAAGATATGAATGTTTTTTTCCTTATGGGAAATAGCATGGAAAAATATGTAAACGATCTTCATGAAAATCCTTTCAGAAGTAATAGCACTTGATTAGCATTAGCTCTCCACCACCACTAGACATCCTAATAGAGCAACATCAAAGTTACCACCCTGTATATTTCCACTTTTTATTCATTATGGCAATTTCGGGATTCGGTGGAACCTCAGCTTTTTGATCTATGGCAATGAAACTTGGAACATTGTTAGAAGCTTTTATGAGCTATACGTTCGTGTTAATATTTTCAAAATTCATCGGCTAGTTTCAAAGGGAGTGGTTCTCAAAGTTTTGCAAACCCAACATGTTGTCATACTGATAACTCTCGAAAATTAAAAGATTTCGGCCTGAAATTTTTGGGGTAGTTAGAGACTATGAGGGATTAATTTTGTATCAAATTAGAGATAAATCGGTCGCCTTGTTTTTAAATGGCAGCCATTACAAAATTTGACCCTTTTAGAAAATACATATAAGTAATTATCGCGGTTGATGCGCGGAAGAGATATTGGGTAATGCAAAGCGCTTAATTGTTTTTTGTTCAAAAATGTCAACTTCTTCATTCCGTACGTACCTATCTCGACTTCGAAAATATCGTAAGCTTTTAGCGATTCTAAGCAGGTAGTATTTCCCTCGTTTTTGTTTTTTTCTTTCTCATTTTTAAACATCGTTTGCGTGTCACTGTACCCTGTGCTGTCCTATTCTACGTTTACTAAGGTCATTACGTCTGCGTTTTTTTTGTTTTTTTTTTCCAAGCATTTCTTTCTGTTCTTTAGCATTTTTTTTAGCCTCTGTTTTTGTTTTTTCTTTCCTCTCTCGTCTTTTTTTCCCTCTTCAAGTCGTATATTTCATGACGTTTTTGTAGGTCGTAAAATTTAATTTACCCTCCAGCATACGTTGAAAATAGTGCGTGTAAGGGAGATTCAGCACCCTGTAGATGGTGCATCGAGACAACGAAATATATATCCGTCGATGGTCGTGTTGCAAATAGTAACACCCTTTAAATTTCTTCTTTTTTCCTCGTTTTTTTTCCTTTCTCTTGTCCCATCGAATGGCACATTTTTTGCGAAAAGGATAGGGAAGTGAGTGGTGTTTCAATGCCTGAAATAAAGTACGGTTACTTGTACTCGTTTACGTCAACTAGAGGATTTTTTTGTGTTTTAGTTTTCTCGCTTAAATTTATGAGCTGGCTAGGAGAAACGTGGAGGTGCCAGGCGTTTGTGAAAAGTGAAGTGGCATTTTGGTATATAGTGTTCGGGGCAATATTTTTGAATTTTGAGAGTTTTGGATTCTCATAGCGCCAGCATTTTTGTTGTACAGTTTAGTTCAAATACATAACGGATCTATGCTATTGTACCTTAAAGTTGAAAGACTTTAGCGTTAACTTATTTCTCGAATGAATGTTGGTACTGGACTTTGGACCAAGTGAAATCGTTTCTCTTCCCCGTCGCCATGCCATACGATATGTTCCTCACTATTTGACTGCTGAAAATTAAATTACACGTAATAAGCGGATCTTCAGCATGTTTTGTTACCTTTCTCTCAAATTCATCGGATTTGGATGCAGTTCAAGCGACGTTGGTTTCTTCTCCGCAGATAGTATACAAGAATGATTTTCATTTGATGTTACGTAAGATGATATACCATAAAAGAAAACTCCGAAGCAACTTTTCGCGAAAGTACCTTTAATTATCGGTGAATAATCCATTTGTATGTGCCGTAGTATTTTTTAACAAGCGTTTTTGTGAATACACCGTAGGTATACCCTATTATGCTGGCAAAGCTGTAATGAACCAGAATTTTTACGTTGGATTAAGTAAACCTAGAACTTTATTTTACATTATTTTTATTATTCTTCTTTCTTTTCTCCACCTTGAGAGAAAAACGAAAATTAACTTGAGTCACTATCATGATTCACAACCTTAAGAATTCTTAAACGTGATTTTAATAATTAAAATTATCGAATTTTCGTCCGTCGTATTCGAACGATTTATACATGTACTTGAATACCTTCGTCAAAACAACTATTGTAAGCATCAGCTGGCAAATATCCTCATGTTGTGCTTCCATGGCCTAAATTCATGGAATACAGAAAGAGTACTTTGTATTCACCTCTTCCTTCAGCAGTTCTCGGGAGCGTAGGCAGGATTTTGTCAAGGGGAAAAATTATTTGACGACTTTTTTTGCTCGTCACTTTTGAAATTTAGAAAATTTAAGGAATTTAGCATCTACGAACCCGCTGTTGCATATTTATTACCAAAATATTTTTCAAATTTTGAAAATAGGAGGTTTAGGGGGTTCAAACTTCTCCAAAATAAAAAAAGGGAAAGTGGGAAAAAAGTCTGATATTTTTTCAAAAACCCCCTCCAAAATTGTTTTCTTTATTCGCGCCTGTAAACAATTACACGTTGGCAATATAAAATGTTCCCCATATTTTTATGTTAGTTTTCTATGAAAATCTGTAAATCTATTAATTTTGATCTCGTGGAAAAATCTAAGGGTGGGGAAAGTACGTTTTTAATTTCATGACCCAAAGAAATTTTTGGCACTAAAAAATCAAATTCATCGGCTTATTTGTTGTAGCCAGATAGAGTAAATTATTCTTTTCATGAACTGCCTGGTTGTTTCCTGAATTAAAATTTTTTGAAAATTTTTTTATTTTGATTTTAATTATTTTCAATTAATTGTAATGCTGTTTGTTATATCTTCTATTTTCATCACATTCAACTCCTTTTTGATGTTTAAATTAATTATTTCTGTAACTAACCAACGAACAAAATAATGCATTTCATGAAAAAACCAATTAGCCTACACTATCTGGCTAAATTGAAGATCACTCTCAAAAGCATATGAAGTAAAATAGAATTATTCTCACCGGAAAACAGTTTGTCAAATGCTATGATTATGGAATTTTACCCTTGATAATGTTTGGGTTAAATTTGTCTAAAGCGAAACCGATTTTACGTAACAAGCCTTGAAGTGAAAATCACAGCGTCGAAATATTGATATTTGAGGGACTGATTTTTGAGAAACATAGTTTTTTGAGTTGGTTTTTAAATTTATTTAAACTGCTTGCTTATTAAATTGGTATATAAATTCCATAAAATCTAATTTGTCATAAATTTGAAATTTTTTTTTCATTTTTCTTCTAATCATGACTAAAAAGAGTGAAAATCGGCCGCCCAACACGGTTGGCAGCTTCACTATTCTATCTCTACTTTATGGCTTGACAAGTGAAGTTGGCGTTGTCAAAAGTCATAATTATTCTGATTCATTACAACGTTTGCCTGCATTAAAGGCTGTGCACAGATCTCAGGTGTTATCCACAAAGACAGATTGTTGGAACTGCAACTTGAACGTCTTCTGTTACGAACAAGACAAGATGAATACAAAATTCAATGTAAACATAGAAAAGCAAGTCCGTTTATGCGTGAAATTGTCAACTTTTACCCCTGCTCAGTAATATAATTCATTGCTGATTTATTCCCTCTAGTTTTTTCTTCATTTACATTCGTTGAAATTTGAAAAATTTCGCAAATTTAGATGAAAATTTTTCTGATTTACTGCACAAGTACACGTTAACAAAGTAACTCAATTTTCAAAATTATCATCATAACTTCACGTGGCATAGTCAAACTTTCTTCCAGTCGGCTTCTATGGCTGCTGCTTTTATTGTTGGTCTTAAAAAGCTTCTCACCATCATTACTAGTTATAGCTTCACGTGCCTTTTTGTTTCGCAGATGTATTTGCAAAGGATTCAAAGTAATTTTGCCTTCGGTTGTTTTTTTTTTCACTCTTCTCAGAAACTTCATTTTGTCGCATTTAGTTTTCATTCTTCCTCTTTGATAGGTCATCGATGTCATCATTGTTTTCTGTTCAGTCGAATGGAACCGACCATTAATATTCCAATTCATGAGAAATGGAACACTTGTAAACATCGCACTTTTCGCTTTACATCTGTATTCGTGAGACTGTACGATGCTCAGCCTCCTAACAGAATAATTATACGTTAAGTAATTAATTGAATTAGATGGTGATGAGATGATGTGCCCTTTGGTCAAAAAATGAATCAAGAAATCTCTTTCTGAATTGATAAAAACAATTTTCTTTGAACCAAAAAAAAAAAAACTCATCTACGCTAGAAAGGCAATTTTTTTTAAATCATTAAAAATCGCAATTTTGTTTGCTATTTTCGAGATCACGTTGTAGGAAAATGTTAGAAATAAGTTTTATTAAAAACGAATTTTTAAAAAATAAGCTTTTATTTACCTTTTTGGTCCTTAGCTTCATACAAAATAAATATTATTTCTTTGCGGAAGCTTGGCTGCAGTATTGGTATATTTTAAAATCGCAGTCGGCAGTAATGAGTAGAATAAAAGCTTATAATGAGAAGCTCCCTGTGCTGCACAAATAAAATTTTTGTTCGATTTCATCAAATTCTCTATATTTACCATGAACTGTATTTTCTAATTATAAAAGTACAGGACTGACTCGAATAAAATATAAATAAATAAAAATAAAAATACATGAGTGCCGCTGTGGCTGTACTCATAAAGGATTAATATTTAAAACTGAAAATATCTAAACAATACTAAAAGGGCAAATTTTTCATTAATTTTAGTTTTTTATTTCATCATTTTTAAACTGCTAAAAATGATAGAAACAATTATATGGATAGTAGATTCATGCAAATTTTCTCCTATTACCGTATAAAAACGCTGACCTCTCATGCTTATTATCAAGAATTTTTGATAATGAGTGTCAGCGTCAACTCTCGAAGCCTTCTGATGCTTGTCTCACGTAGGTTTAGCCCCATTTGAGAGCTTAGATATTTACGCATCAAAAATGCAGATAGCATGTCGATTAGTAGATTTCATTTAGAATAGATGGAATTTCAAATTATGAAAGATGGACCAAATTGTCCCATTGGTTTCTGAATTACTGCTTTTTGAAGTTGTCATTATAGTTTTCAAAATTTTTAAAACCTTAATTAATTTACCCCCAATGTCGATAATTTTAATTATGTCTGCAATACACATAATTTCAATTACGTATGTGTATTGTGGGTTGAATAATTGTTTGTATTGAGGGTTGCTTTTGGTGTATGGTTTTTTTAATAAAAAATGGTGGTGTTTCATTGGGTTCAGTCACAGTTACACAGTTCAGCTACTTACCAAATAAAGCCCTATTTATGGGCCACAATCCCTGAAATTTACAAGTTCCTAGCTAGTACTCAACTTGCGACAATTGAAAATTAATAAAATTACGTTTTAAGAATTTTGTACTATAATAAAAATGTCAAAAAGCCGTAATTCAGAAAATAATGGATTTATTTGGCCCATCTTCAAACTTGATTGAGATATAGACCCAAATGTATGCGTCCCAATGTATGAATAAGAGAAATTTCATCTCAGTTTTATAAAGAATTACATCCTCCTGTTTGTCTACAGTTTCAGTTTCAAACAGCCACCATTTTGAAACTAATAAGTGGATTCCACCCATCTTCGAACTTAATCGTGGTAATGACCTAAAGCATATGTCTGAGAAGTTTTGTCTTAATCTGTAAAGCGACATATGCCTTATAGTTTGTTGACAAATTCTGTTATATTCCATGTATCTATATTATGTACGTGTATACCTTACTGTAAATACCCGAAATTTGTCAAAACTAGTTTGGACTGATATTTCATCATTTAGTCAGGCAATTTTAGAATTGACAAAAATATACCTCTCTAGACGTTGTCAATACTATTATTGACTCAAAATGATGAATGTCCAAACTGATTCTATGTCAGAATCAAAAATTGACTAGTTAGTACTAGTATTGATTGGAAATGCTAAGTATAAAAACCGTTTGCTAATAAAAATCTTAAATTTTTCATCAACGTCGAATAATTTTTCTGGTTGCTGTTATCACTTTTCAATTTTAGCCAATTCGATAATATTGAAACTTTTTAGCCTTCGAAATTGTAAAGGTATCTTCTTTACAGCTGATTTCATGTCCTCGATCTTCTTCACTAAAGCATTATATTCAGATCGGACCAATATGTTGAAATGATTAGGTACTCTTTTTTTTTCTTCATCAACAGTTTTATTATAAAAATGAACGTTCTAACTAGAACTTGTTTCTGGTTCCTGCATTTCACAAGAACCAGTTCGTCGCTTCATTTTATTAAGCTCACTCAAAAAAATCAAAATTATTAATTATCACTAGTTAATAATTGAACAGGAAAATTTGTGAATAACTGTTACCACTTTACCCTTACTGAAAGGAGCTTCTACGAGGAGTTACTATGAGATGGTAATCAACAAAAGATAAGATTAAAATTTATCTTTATTTGAGTAGGTACGTTTTTTACTGCGGACCGATTACTTCAGATATTCAAAATTACTTTTGTCCAGTTAAAAACGATAGAAAAAAGTTTTTTCATTTGTCAAAACTAGTATCGTCAAATAGGGTTCCGAATAAATAGTACTGACTGGGCAAAACTAGTTTTGACGAATTTCCAGTATTGACGATAACCTTTATTGTATTAGGGGACTAACGGTTTAAAATCAAATTCTTACCACCTTTCAAGTTGATCCTTCTCCCTCAGCCCCTCAAAGTGTTTTAAACCATACTCCCCTTCCCATTACGTCACATCCCTCTGCTAGAAAAATTGAGGCGTAAATATAACCTTGAAGACAAATTAAGGTGAACTAATTTTTCCTGATTATTGATGAATGAATGAATTTTGTAAGTACCTATGAGGCTGTAGCTGCATTTCTCTAATATGTGCCTAAACGAAATTCTAAAAATCACAAAAGTAAATTGCCCTGGTTCAGGTTCAGATTTAAAAATAATATTGTAGAATAACACTTATCATGAAGTATTTCTTGAGTAGAGGTGTCTCTCTTGGTGCATTCAGTAGATGAAGAAATCTCTCGGGTGCTGTGGTACATTGTGAACTAGCTGATCTTACCCGTTTATGTGTTATTTAGGCCTATCAAAATGAATGTAATTTTTTCCAGGATATACTACATGTTAGGATACATGCCCCAGAAAGCAGTGACAGATTTTCAAAAAAACCCTGCTAAAATGAATTGAATATGCGTAAGATCCTTAAAACCTATGTAACAGCGCATGATAAGTGAATCTGAAATATTTTATAAAAATTCCGTACATGTCTCTCGTTTTTCATTTCAAAATTGGTCAGGCAGAAAAATTATACGCTCAAAAAAAATTTCATTAATTTTGACGTGAAATATTTATTTTACACATTTTATTTGTCCCTCGTTATTCGGAGTGGTGGAGAGCATGAATTGCTTCTTTCGTTAGGAACGAATTTGAAGACTACATCAGATGGGTTCTTTTTCTTATTTTTCCACAAACGTGAATACCCGACTAGAAAATGCGGAAAAAAGAATCGTCGTCCAAAATTTTAATTTTCATAGAAAAATTAAATGGCTTTCAAATTGTAGTTAATTGAGAGCATTTTCGTTCTTCTCTTTCGAAAGAAATGAAATCGTCTCTCCGTTGCTGCGTTTATTAAAAAATTCTTATTGTGATTTTGGTTTGGCGAATGCTTTTTTGTTGTCGTTTTTACCTAAATTAAAATTGGTACGTAATTGGTAAAATTACCAACCCGTCACGTTTTTTGCAAGATTTCTCAAAAAAAAAAAACGTTCATTTGTAATGGTTGATGTTGACTCTTGTTTTTTTCGGTTGTTCTCTTTTGTCATTCGTATAATTGAAATGAATGGGTGAAAGTCCAAACTTCCCTTTGTAGAAATTTTAAAACATGTTAAATTTTTTTCTGTTTTATTTACCATTTTTTAATGTAACGATAAGAGCTTACTGATTGGTTCTCTTCTTCTTATAACTTTTATGGTCCAGTTCAAAAAAGTGTAATTTGTTTGATCTCCGTAACGTGGTGATTTTATATTTTATCCCTCAGATACCGAACATCTAGAATTAATATTTTCTCGTTTGTTCAAGTTCCGAATATTCGAATAATACTTTTTTTCCAAGATAACACATTCTCTTTGCGGTAATCAAAGAAAGAAACAAATAATTATTTGAGAAATTAATCAAATTTTGTAATTTACCCTCAACGTGTTATGGGTTTCCAGAATCACTTTCGTCGTCTATTGTCCCAAGAAATTCAATTTTTTTGTTTCAAAAAATCGCTAAAATTATTAAGTTTTGATTACTTAATATAAGCAACATGCCAAAAAATAAATGCGTGGAAAATGCAGTCCCCTATGTCACTATTTCTTATAACTTACGGGCCTATTAATTTAAAATTGGAAACCCTGTAAATGGAAACTAAAAGAAAGTGAGCAATACATATTCGTTCATATTCATGAAACCTAACGGAAAGATAAATAAGGCGTTTAATGTTAGTTTCAAAAGTACAAGTAAAAATTTAAGTAATTGAAACTTCATCTTTATTGTGAAAATTCTACCATAGTTTTCTTTATATTGAAAAGATCTGAACCAACAAGTTGTGCTCACTAGATTATTACATTAGCTGTGTTTCATTTCCCAAAAATAACGACACCGGGGTAACACTGAAGGAAGCTATTCTGCTACCTTCGTCAACTTCACTCTTCAATTGGTGCATTTATCTTGCAAGAGTAGAATAGCACCTCTTGGTGTCCACACCACGTGGCAAATAAAACAAACCTATTATATTGCCTCGATTAGAAGATTTATAAAATGCCGTACAGCTACCTAATAGAAGTTGTGAGTAGCTGATTCAAGTTTAATTGTAGTGCTCACATAAAGGGTCAGGAGGAAACGTAGCAATGGGTTTAACTAGTGAATTTCTGTTAGAATGAAGAATTTATTTGTATGTTTACATACTTAGTATTTAATACAAGTTGTGTGAATATGATGTGATGACAAAACCACACTTTACTGATCTAAACAGCATGATTCATAATTCCCAGTTATTACTAGTATTTACTTTTTGACTATAGGTTTGTTTTATTTTCCTCAAAGAGTCAACCTGAGCTCAACACCAGAAGGTACTATTCTTCTCTTATAAGATGAATGCACCAATTGAAGAGTGGAGATGAATTTAGGGTAGCGGAATAGCTTCCCTCAGTGTCTCCCTGGTGTCGTTATTTTTGGAAAATAAAACGTAGCTTGGATGAGAGATTACTATACTTTGTACATGGACTCCACATACTGATAAGAAATTTAGGTAGACTTTCCTCAAAAGTAAACAGAAAAAATTGGTCAATAAGCTTCATTTTTCTCAAGTTGAGAACATGTTTATAGTAAACATTCTTTGTTGAGAACATTTTGTTCCCGAATGAACACCTCCTCCTTTACTCTTATCCTCAACTCTACGATAGTTTTTGATGTGTAAACATCTTAGCGCTCGGTCTTCACTCTAGTAGAACCTAAAATGAGAATTAGATGTATGCCTTACAAGTTACAATATTGTAACTGTTAGTGTGTAGGTGTGTGGTTATGAACGTGTGTAACGCGCAGGCTCAACCGCGCTATTATGTTTACACATCAATCCTTCATGAATCCTCATTGGGATTATAACCTTTTTTTTTTCATTTCTTTACAACTGAGTCTGTATCAGCCCATCTACATTTTACCATATATTTGCTCGGTCCATATACAAAATATTTATACTATATTGTCTGAGCATTTCTCAGGATCAAGCTAGTGCCCATTAATATGCTGTAAGGGATATCGAAAGATACCTGGTTATAAGTTTCGTACAAAATTATAAAACTGATACCTACTTTTTTTTTGTTTGCATTACCTATCTATTGCAGTTGGCATAGCAGACAATATGTATGAAATAGGTATGAAAGTGTATCAAAATGATGCCATACTCGTGAGAAGAGCATTATTTGGTACTACTGTTATAACCTTCCATAATGTAATACGTTTTGTCGGTAAACCGCTTAATTTTGAATTTCGTCTCTCGGTAAAAATAATTTTACTCCTTTCACTCGTAATTTCCGTGTAGTTAGTCGTTTGATTAGGACTAATGGATGGGAGTCTGCACAAAAATCGAGTCTGTGTAATAATCCTCGTTTCATATGAAACTTTTTTCTTCGTCTGCGCACGAGTTTAAATCTAAATTCTCTAGTCCCAAAAAGTATAATATTCGTATACTTTAATAAAATTTGAAAACAAAAACTAATATAACGTTGATGGAATGCCGAAAAAAAAAGCCACTGGCTTTTTTCTTCTTTTTTTTTTCACTTTTTCACTTTTTCTCCTTCCTCGTATACTCTATACCTTCAAAACAATGTGAAAGCTTTGAACCAATAAAAGAAAAATTCGTTGCAAAAGCTATTTCATGAAGCGAAGAGAACACTTCACAGTAGTTTTTTTTTCCGTGCCTTTCTATCCTTTTTGTCCGGTTAACAGGTTCCTACAGCTTTTTCATCCTTTTTCACTCTTTCTATTCCATGCTCTCTCACTCTCACTCCTTCTCTTTCCCTTTCCCTGTCTCTCTCGTTCGTCTTTTTCGTTATCTGTGGAAATCCGCAGCTAGCCATTTCGAAAATAACGATAATTGTATTATATTGTTGGAAAACAAAAAGAAGAAGGAAAAGAAGAAGGAAAAGAAGAAGGAAAACCCCAGCTACCACGTACATTCATTTCAATTTCGCCGAACTGCCAACTTTCTTCTTCTCAGAAAGGGAGAAAATAGAAAAAAATAGTAGCTACACAACTTTTCTGGCTTCTTTTTGCGTCGTTCGCATAATTTGAAATCATTTCGTTTGATTAAATATACATTCTCGCTTTTGAGGAAATGGTGGTGGAAAACTAAAACAAAATGGAATGTAAATGAAATTGATGACAGACTGACGAGGAACTCTTTTTCGACGAACTTATTTTTTGTGTGCGAAAATTGAGTAACTGTCACATACCTATCGAATTTGTACGAATTTTTAAGTAGGTTTTCTTTGAAAATATATTTACTAATCTTGGTTTTATGAAACGACCTGAGGGTAGAGGTAAGTTCGTTTTTCGTCTCATAGCTCAAGGAAAATTTTGGCACCAAAAACTCAAATTCATAATGTATATACATATATATATATATATAAAAGCAAATTTCTTCTTACCACCCATCCATCGAACATGCTAAATTCAAATGGGTTTGCATACGTTGTGGCGATCTGGTTCTGAGACTGTATGAAAACACGTATTTAGACTGGAATAAGAAGAATTTTCAAGTAGGTTACTATATAAAACTACTCAATTTCGATCCGGTATTAGCCTCTAGGGATGGGCCTGGGTACGTTTTTCGTTTTGTGACATTAAGAAAATGTTGGTACTATTCGCTGAAATTCAGATATTTATACTTAATACATAATACGAGCAATAATTGTATGTAGGTATGTATGTAATGGCATTCTGAAGAACTAGACCGACAGTATTGCTAAAATTTAGGTATTGGACTTTTTTGCGTACAAAAAAATAATCTTCGTCAGCAGTAACTGATAACAGCTGGCGATGAAAAATTTGCCTGGAGCAAACGTGATTTGTAAATCTACAATGTGCATATCATTAAATTTAGTGATTAACACTAAACCTTTGGCTATAATTATAGTCAAAGCGCTAAACACAACGAATACAAAGTGTCTCATATTGAATTTTGATTTTGAATCTCAGTAGTTACCTTGATATTTAGATAATAATTTGATATTGGCTTTTTATATAGAATTTTATAATAGAATTTCGAATTTGTAGATTGATTTTAAAATAATTATGATTTTTATCTTTTTAGTGTAGGCTACCGTAGTTATCAACTAAGGTATTCATCCGAGCGAAGCCAATCTCATTTATCAAGCTGTGAAGTGAAAATTGCAACGTCGCTAATTGATATCAGAGGGACCTATTTTCTACAAAACTATAGTTTATTCAGTTGATTTTCAAAATCTTTATTCCCAAAAATGTGATTCGTCATAAATTTCTGATCAATTTTGTCATTTTTTAAGTCATGCTTGAATATATGCTAATGAAGTGAAGCTGGCAGCTGTGTTGAGGAACCGATTTTCATTTTACTTCATTGCTTGATAAGTGAAGTAGGCTTTGATCTGAGCAAAACTCAGTAAATCAGTACAGGTACTTGATAATTAATTACCTATGTATATATTTTCTTGTTACGACGGTATTGGTTTTGCAATTTTTGTCAGATAGTTACAAAATATGGTACTAACAATAGTACTAAACCCAGAAATAGATTAGATGATTTTAGTGCGGATTGCCTGGATGGTACTTCCGGTACCGCTATTTTCATTTTTATTTTGGCTATAAAATGCTTAATTTTTTATCAATAGCTATGAAATTTGAAACAAATACATATGTACTGTAATCCATTATAACGTGCTACCAATTTTCATGCGGATCAGCCATACAGTACTTAGGCAACATGCATTTTTGTTTCGATTGAAAGGAGCCATGGTTTTAAACTGTGTAATTTTAGGTCAACAGCTACAAAATTTAATTTAATACAGTCATTTATTGAAAACATGCTTTTTCTAATGAAGTTGCTGTTGAGTTAGGGTTTTCAACAATTTTTTTCACTCAGCTTTATCCATAGTGAAGTACTTTCCAGAGTGTATAATGAAAAATGTGCTGTAGTTTGTGTTTGTTGCCCTCAGATAGAAGAATATCGCAAAAAAGCCTGGGTATACAAAAAAGAAAAATTCTACCCCATTGAGTCGTAAAAAGATTGAAATTAAGAAGATTTCTACATCTTCTGAATTAAGTTTACGTCACAGCAACCTTTTTTCTTTTCTTTTTCATTGGCTTTTCTAAAATTTAAAAAAAAATAATGGCTTGATATTTTTATTGGGCTCTGGAAATAAAACTCTTATACTCAGCATCTGGAGATGGTTGATATGGATATAGGAGGAGAAGGAGATAGTCTGAATACATTTTCTCTAATCTCTCCACATGAATTTTTCAGTCACGAGATGAAGCACAAGTTGAATCAAACCGAACACAGCGCAATTTTTGGTTGAGAATATGACGGAAGTTTGTCTCGAATCTACGACCTTTTTGATTGTAAAGACCATCACCAAGCCACAACACCACATAGACCATTGAATCCAAAATTTTAAGTTCAGCCCTATTAAAAGGAAGCTCTCTGGTTATTTCCTCAAAACAAAGAGGTAAAAATTTTGAGAAAAAGTCGAAAAATATGTAGATTTACTAAAATGAATGAATAAATATTTCTATAAAATTTTTATTTCATGTAACAAAAAATTTATCAATAATAATTTCAAAAACCATGTATGAATGCAATCCTATGGAAAGTGACGAGAGATAAAGTAAGTAAAATGTACAAAAATTAAGAAATCGCGCTTTCCCAATTGGCACTGTAAGCCAAAAAATGCTCTCTGGTGGCATAAAAATGAAACAGAATGATTATATGATAAAGATATCATAGAATACATAGTGTTAACAGTGTGAAACTGTAAAATGAATATTTAATTGTAATTTTAATGATATTTATACGATTAAAGCAAATTATCTCAATTTGGACCTTAGAAGTGACTTCTTATGGATCATTTACATAATTACGATACTGCCAAATTAGAAAATTAAATCAACAAAAAGGTATCCTTTCAGAAAGTTTTTAAAAACATGCTATTTTTTACAATTATAATTGAATAAAATAATGTATCACACAATTTCACACAGGTTAAGAATGAAAAGTGAAGAACAGAAATCAATTGTAATAGCCCCATCTTTAGTCCCCAGCGACTTAAAGAATACTTCAATGTGAAAATAGGCATTAAATAAGAACTCAGCACCTCAAAAATCCCAGATGGTGATATATCACTCATGGATGTGGGTAATGTTTCAAGAAAGAAGTAAAGAAACGAAGTAGAGTTTCATTAACTTTGTTTCATATTTAACTTTCATATGAAGGGTTTCATCCAATTCTCATTTCACTCCTATCCGAGAAATTGCTAGGCGCCCTAAGGAAGTTTCACATCAAAGAAAATTACTGTCAATATTTTCTGTAAACTACAGATTAGATTGATTAAGATTACTTGAAAATTCTTGCGTACGAATATACATACCTACTATTTTCTGAATTTCCATAAAGTAATTATTGTATTCAAAATTTTTTATCCTTCTCTGTAGACTCGCTTTCTTTCGCCTAAGAACCAATATATGTATATCAGTGACACATAAATTAAAGTCGGACATTATAAGAATTTTTCATTGGCAATTCAAAAAACATTAAAATTCCATTCATTCACTGATATAGTAATTCTCGATATCATATAATAATAATACTAATACTACTGGCGCTCCACAAGGAGGCTTGCACAGCTAATTGCAAATTTGTTACACTTTTGCGATCTTTGGTCGCACATATACGCTGTTGATTTTCCTTGTTTTTTGCGCTACTTTTTCTATGTCTCTTATTCGCACTAAAAAAGTACATTTTTCCTCCTCTTTGTACAACTGGGTGAGTGTAAAGAATACGGTGTGACACTGACACCCGTGCAAAGTCGACAAATTTACCGTATTACCCACCCGCAAGATAGACGTTTTTATACGTCTAAAATGTGCCTAAAGAGTCGAATCTCAAGACGTATAAAAATAAGAATTTGTGCTTGCGCACTTGCAAACTCCTGACTTCTCACACTGCCACGCCATCTATAGGTCAGGCATGCGCATTTTTCAGTCACCCTTGGTAAACGGGATCAAATCAGAAGAAATAGGAATGTTAATTGAGATAATTTGAATTTAGAGATTTATATTTTCATTAGAGGATCAGCAGTTTTTTCTATGGTATATTTATGTTGCAATCGTAGTCAAATTCAAGAGAACCGAACGTTGCGTAAGAACGCCGGTAATGCAGAACAATCTAATGGACGTGGAAATTTTGGAAATTTTTCATAGATTAGACAATTTTTTGTTGACGAAGAAAGAAAAACAGCTTTCAACTTGAAAACATATTGTTTTTATCTAGTTTTTTTTCCTCGAGTCTCTAACATATAATTCGACTCAAAGAAGAGAAGTAGGTATCTGATTCAATTGGAATGCTGTTAAATGCGAACAGAATTTTTGTGAATTAATAAATGTCTCGCGGGTTTTTAATTCTTCTGTTGGATTCTCACTGGAAGTCGTAAGTGAGGATTGCGAAGGGTAATTACTTCGAAAAATAATACTGATCATCGCAGTGTTTTTTTGAAAATAAAATTTCACAAATTCTTTAAAGTAGGTACATGTAATATGATCGACTAAATCGAAAATTAACAAATTTTTTCTGTTATATTTGAATATCTTGTGTGCGAGTCACTGGGTGTAAGCGTTTTAACCAACAACATTTCTTTTTTTTTTCTTTTTCTTTTTTTTATTGCTTCATTTTCCTCGCATGTCAGCAGTACAGACTGGAAATCCATTCAGTGCCAACCAATACAGTGCGATACAAACACACATAAAAAAAAACACGGTCAATATTATGGCGTAAAGATAGCAATTTTGCGATGTAGGTAAACAATTTAGGCTGGAGGAAGAATGGAGGAAGAAGTTACCCTCATTCTTAGCATGTCATACTGACATAAAATGTTTTAAATTTTAATGTTGCAAGTTTTTTTTTGTTGTACGCGAAAAATATTATCTATACGTACCCTATTTACCAGGCAGGATAAGCGAGAACGAAAGAAAAAGTCGAAAAATTATTTTTACCACAAACAAATAAGCTTCGTGCTTTTCCACCCCCTCCTCCTTGAGGAAAGAAAAAAGAAAACGATTTTATTCCAGAGGTATCTCATATTTTTACCTGTCACGAAATTTTCACGAAACGTTAGCTTAGACGCATTTTTACAGGCTGTGCGCGAATAGTGTCACGACGATAAAATTCTACACTTTTTATGGTAGGATCTTTTGTGAAATAATATAATTTCCAGTCATTGTAACCCAAGAAGCTATGTAGGCTGTAAAGCTGTGCGTGTGCGTGAGTGTGCTTGTGTGTGAGTACAAATGCTGCGCTTCTGTTGCTCCGCTGTTTAATGAGGTGGTTGCATTTTTAGGCGAATTAATTATACGGCTATATCAGCCGGGCGTGGGAGTGGGGATTGAGGGGAGTTGTTATACCGTTCGTACTTGGATTCTTTTTTGGGCTGGCAATCGTTCAGCTCGAGTGGAGTCGAGCTCGTGAGATGAATGGGCGAGTACGTGCAGCTCGTTAATTGACTAATTTTTCAGGCGAATTGTTTGGAAAGTTGGTGGTTTTTAGCTCGACGTTTGCAAAGACGAAGAGACGGCAGCTGGAATTTTGACGCGATGACAAGGCTGCAGAAGGTTTTTCTCTGGCTGTTTTGTTTTGACGTGGACTATGCCAGTAAAATATACGACTCGAGCATAGTATGCGAACAGACCTTTTCTATTGCATGAAGTGCTGCAGTAATATATTTTCTATTTTTGTCTACTTTCGTTGTTTTCGTTAAAAATTCCTTCATGCGCGTTATACAATACAGAGATGACGTGTTTGACTCCGTTACTAATATTAGGTTAACTCATTATTGTTGTTTTTGAGCTTCATTCCAGAGGGAATTTCTCTTTTACCATAATCACCCTTCCTTTTAGGGTCAACCAATTTTCTATAATATCCACCCAGAACGTAGACTGTTTTATACGACCAAAATATGAGTAGAGGGACGAATTTAAACACGATGCCAAAAGTAAGATTTCGCGCATGCGCACTTTTTTATTTCGCGTGTTTAGGATACTTCTTTTTACACATCTCTCAGTCGTGCAAGAAAATCCGGTTAATTTTCCCCCCACTTTCATTCATTTTTTCTGTATAGTTATTTAAAAAAATAGTGTATGATATATATAACATACTACACAGGCAATGTTGGATGATTTCCACTAGTGTGATTGCATCACATACCTTTGTCTCATGCTGAAATCATCTCGCAATAATCACTCTCATAATAGTCACCAACTTTTCCCATTCATATCGATAATAATTATTATAACTACCAGTTAATCAAAAAGTGAAAATAATATCGCATCCTCCCTTCACTCTATCATAAATAACCATTGTGGACTCAAAAAAATCAACCAACTTCTTTTTTTTTTTTTTACTTTTTTTCTTTATTTTATGTACGTAGTTACTTCCTGTTATTCTGAATATTGATCCCTCTAGGCTAGTATCGCACCTTAGAAATTAATATTTTAAATGTATAAGTACAGATACAAGAAAATTACATCGAGTCAAAAAAAAGATTTTTAATTTGTGAAATGTGATGCCTTAATGGTGATCTGCTGGAGTTCTAGATATTGAAGCTAAAGTTTCATTTTATTTCTATTTGTTGGGTGACAGACTATTACCCTTTTTTTTTTATGTATCTTAGCCCTTGTCGGTTTAAATTTTTGTGTGACCGTGTGATGGGTGACTAAATTAATTTTTTAACATCTATATTACAAAATTTCAAATATGTAAAAATTAGGAAAAATCAAAGAAAGGTTGATTTGACCAATCTCAATCCGTAGTGTTGCTTAACAAACAAATGATTCTTGTAGGAAATAAACTCTTCTACTTTATAATTTGCGTTGCCAATCAAATTTTGTTTTGTATTTGAATCACGATTCAAATCTTGGATTTTAAGATTTATGCCATAACGAATGGAATGGTAATTGGTTTAGCGTTACAAAATCAATATCACGACACTGATATGAGTAAAACAGGTTATTTAATGAAATATTTCCAACATAAATTGGTACTAACTATACATATGCACCGAAGTGTATAAGAGTATTCAAAGACCGGTGTCTTCAACAAGGTGAGTTACAGAAGTGAGCTGAATTAGAATGAAGGCTAAAACCTCTAAGGCTCAGCATTGATCGTTTCTAGAGTGTTGAGTTTAAAAGGGGAATCAGAGAAAATGAAAATGGTGAAATATGAATGGTTGAAAGTAGGATGTTAGCAGATGTATAAGCATTGAGATTTGAGAACAAAATTAATAGGAGATTCGCGAATAATGAGGGGATGACGAAATACGTTGACACGTGTAAAAGAATAAAATAACTAAATGTGAAGATACATACACGATGTTGAGATTTGATACGAATTACGAGTATTTTAGCGATACTGTAATTATCTTCTCAGTAAGAGACCTTCACGCCATCTTAACTTTAATTACGTGAATTTTTTTCTTCAGATCGATTACTATTTTGATTATTTTTCTTGTGGTTATCAATTTGTTTGTAAATATAATTTAGTCCACGAGATAACGAATGTTACCATTGACAATGGCGATGTGGTTAAATCCGTCTATTAATGTGCGTCAGTTTATGGAGACTCTGGTTCGAACCAAGCTTTAAATTTAGCAATTTTTTCTTGTTTTTCGATGATTTTACACTAACTTAATTGATGTTTAAACATAGCCTACAGTAAGAGTGCTAGTTGTACTTGCGCTTTTCTTATTTATTTTTGTGTCCTTGATAGTGCCTTGTCATTTTGGCTGAGCAACCCCATCCAGCTGAGAACTTGGTCGTGTACACGAGTTTGTTCGCTCGCCGAACCAAAATATACAGATCGTTTTCCCACAAACGACGTTTTGAGGTGAAGATATACGCTTCTCTACAACCGTGGCCAGTTTGTGTGTATTATTAAATACGTGATGTGATCGCGAATTCGTATTTTTCATACGACATACTCGTTTCGGCGAGGCAGAAACCTACAAATGGCCATCTAATCGATACTATCAAAAAGAAAATAAAAGAGTGAGTGTGAGAGAGAGAGAGAGAGAGAGAGAGAAAAAAAACAAAAAAAAAGACAAAAATGGAGGAAGAAGTTTGAAATCGATACCGTATTTTACGTTTATGTTTTCCCAACGACAAGTAGAAAATTGTGGAAAAAAAGTTGCTAGTCTGCGTGCTATGATTCACTAAACATTTTAAAAACTTTTAAAAATTATTCTACTCTACTTTTCACCAGTGTTTTATGTTTCTTCTTTTTTTTCTCTCTCTCGTTTTAGCCGATTCGTCGCATCACCAGAGTGCCGACTGTAAATTTCCTCATTGGATAACCGAACACCATACGTGGCACCTACTCGACCACTCGAAGACCTACCATTTCTCGGCGCACAATGGCACCTTGAGGGTAACGTCGACGGTGGATGGTGGGACCGTGCTGGAGATGAGGGCTGTGTGTAATATGATTTTGGCTTCGTCCGATAGCCACGTTATAATTTCTGCGCATATCACCATTGGCTGGTAAGCGAAAGCATGTATAAATTAGTAGCTATTAGAAGGACACGATGACAGATTAATTTGTACGTGCGAACATCTTTTTGCAAAACTGATGCGAATTGATATGGAAACAAAACCTACTCGGAAGTATGCCGTTTGAGCTAAGAAGAAAATCAAGGCAAAGACCAAAAAATCTAGATCGAGATCTTGGTCTTGCTGCTGAATCAGGACGCTCTCTTGGTCTTAAGGCCGAATGCAAGAATGAGACTTGACTACTGATATGGGTCAGTAATTCTTAGATATTAGTTACTACTCAAGTATCAATCTTGTATTTGAACCTTAGGCAGTCGGTGAGCTTAGTGTTCACTAACCTAAGGACTATGGTGAAGCTACCAAAAAAAAATACCTAGTAATAGTTTAGCTGAGAAACTTAGCTTCTGTGTGACAAACTACATCCGAGCTATGAAAACAACTTAGTTTTGCTAGGACACATAGCTGAGAGATGCAATTTTGAAACTGACCCTTAGGTTAGTAAATACTTAGCCCAGCGTTAGTGTCGACTACAAATATTGGTTTTAGTCTCGATATTCGCTACTAGATTCCTTCTATTATTATTGATGACCAAATTGAACTTATCATTCCCATAAATAGCAGTAAAGATCAGTTGAGGAGAAACAAACAAATTCAACCATTAATATTGCATTGCATATAATTTAACCGGAAAACTTGCAGAAACTTTATAATTTGCTTTCTCATATTTTTCCCTCAAGTTTTACTTTAGGTCTTAATCTTGATTTTTTCCTTTTTGCTGAACCAAAACCGAGACCGATTTTGCCCGTCAGTATTTCGACATTAATTTTGACTTTTGAGCCAATCATTCTCATCAAATGGCTATTTTTCTTCTCAGAGACGTGATTTCAGTATCAGTGTTTTCACTAGACCTTTTTTCAAGCTACAATCTCGCTTTTTCAAAGCTGTATGTAATATAAACAGATAAGAGCTTGCTTGTTTATGATCGAAACAATTTAAAAGTTTAACATGGTTTAACTTATAGATTATACAATCCCTCTTTTTTAGAAGCTGGATGGTAGCTTGTAAAAAGCGTAGTAAAATCCCCTTCCCTACGTTGATTTGGAATTTTGTGTTTCACCAAGAGCACTAGAGGAGACTATTATAAGATAAAAATTCGTTGCGAATATGGGATTTCACTCATTCTGAACTAAAGAGAAATTTATGGAATTTGAAGAAAACAATGGGTGACATAGGCCAATCAAATTAGATAAAAAATTAAAATTACGTGAAAAACGCGTTTTTGAATATAAGCTTTTATTTATTTATTTTTGGCTTTAGCTTCACGCGAAATAAATATTATTTCGTTGCGGAAAGTTGGCTGCAGTATTGGTATATTTTAAAATCGCAGTAGTGAGTAGAATAAAAGCTTATAAAAAAAGTGTTTTTCACTCGATAAAATCTGGGAAAAGATTTTTCTTCAGAACCCATTAGTTTCAAGGACCCTTTCAAACGTATTGAAAATTCCCCAAAATCTGATCGTGGCTTCACCACTAAAAATCCTTTTGTTGTGCCCCCAACAGGTTTTTAGTGATTCAGTCATTTCTTTTTGAAATAACAAATTGTATTTATTCAAAAATACGTCTCTCTTCATTGACATTTTGATTAAAAAACAAAAATAAAATTTTTCATTTTTATCCACAAATTAGCTCCAGGGGAGCTACGGATTTTTGAGTTATCCTAAAATCTTCCTTGGAATATGTGGGAACTGCCATACCTTGTCTAATATAAAATACATTCGCCAGTTATAGTCGGCGGTGAGATGGCCATGTGGTTAAGTTCATCGCTTTTAGTTGGCGAATATGTAGGTCCCAGGTTTGATTCCCCGAGCTGACAAAACCTACATCTGGTGACCCTTGATGTGTGCTGGACATGCATGTACCCTAATGGTGCATGGTGGAACTCACAACTCTCCTTCCTAACCTGAGTCGCTGCTAGATGGTTCCCTAAATAGTGGAAATAGAACCCTTATAGGTAGTATGAGCCTATGCGTATAGGTATAAGAGGCATTTTTGACTCCACCCAACCTCCCACAGCATCTAATGTCGTTCAACTCGTGTTGAGTCTCTCTAGGGGGGAGTGTGTGGTAATTGCCATACCTCGTCTAATATAAAATACATTTGCCAGTTATAGTCGGAGGTGAGATGGCCGTGTGGTTAAGTTCACCACTTTTAGCCGGCAAATATGTAGGTCCCAGGTTTGATTCTAAGAGCCAACAAAACCTACAGAATAAAAAAATACACAGAAAGTCAATGCTTGTTTTGTGGAGTAGTTCTGAAGTTATGGTGTTATAAATTAACATAAACACGCACCCAAAAATAAATTTGTATCTTCTTATACATAAAAGCTACTTCTAAAACTCTATCACGTTACCATAGTTACAGATATATTTGGCTATGCGTATATTTCAGTTTTGGTCCAGCTCTAAATCATTTTTTTCTTCATTTTACACCCAATTAATTAATAATTTGGACACATTTATGGTTTATGTAGGTCGGTCAATTATTACTGAGTGGCAGCATTGAGTACTCCCTAGTTTATTTATATGTATTGCATATAATAACTGGGTATATTGGTGTGGTGTTAGAGGAGAGACTGGGCCTCAGTACCCTTTATTAGTTGTATTTGCAAACTTTCGAGTCATTTTCTGAGCTTTCTATGGCACTTACAAAAAATGTCAAGACACCTTTGTTGTTGGAAAATTTTATACACTGTATTATTTGTTCGAACAATTTTTTAGTATCGCTATTAGAAAATTAGTAAATCACTAAAAACCTCAAGATAACGTACAAAGTGGATTTTTAAGGGTAGAGAGGCAGTAAGATTTTTGGGAATTTTCAATACGTTCAACAGAGAATTTAAAACTACCGGGTTCTGAAAGAAAATATTTTCCCTGATTTTATTGAGCGAACATATCTAATTTGACTGGCCTAGCAATCAAGTTGCTTGATAAATAAAAAATTTAAATTCAGAAAATCATTGAAATAATATTTTTAACTATCATTAAAAAAGGAAATAGGAAAAAAACCGCAATACTTTGCAACATTTAACCAGCAAAAGTATCCATTTGCGATTCAAATATCACCAAACACACTCCTCGTAAGTTGTAACGTTTTTCCAGGGGGTTCATCGATCCCCAGTTGAAAATTGTTGGCATTTTTTCTGTTATCGAGAGCCTATCGCTACATTCGCATTGTAGGCTAAGTACACTAGTAAGACTAATGTATAAAATGACGCTTGCACCCGAGGCGATGTATAAAGTAAGAAATGGTTCTAAAATCTGCTTTATACATTGTCAATGTGCGTATAAAAATGGAGTTTATAAATAGATGTTGCAAACAAATAATTTTAAGGATGGTAGAATGAATATTCAGTGTTACAATTGTACCTCATATGTCCGTTAGTCGGGGCATATGAATACAGCTTGGAACTGAAAGGTTATAGTTAGCTCCATATCCAGCAGAAAAATTGTAAGAACTATTAACAATCTTGAGGATTTTATTAAAAAATTTAAGGTTTCAAAAAAAAAACCTGAATGGTGACGTTCGTAATTCTTTCTAAATCCCGTCAAAAATAACTACACGGTTGTTCCCTCTTACAAAAATTATGAAATAAAAAATTAGAAAATTTCCTGATTTCATTTTTTTTTACTGGGTGAGTTCTTGACTTCGACTCTAGCGCAAAAAATTTCTAAACGATCGAAAGGATTTCACGTTGGCCTTATTACGACCTAAAAATTTCAGTGGAAGTGATGATTTTTGTTTTTGTTTTTCAGCGAAAGCGGTTATCGTTGCATGTCATTTTATCGAAGGGATGGGCACGTCATCGAAATTCAACAATCAAGTAAGTATTTACGTTCGAAACTTCGATATTTTCTTAATCTGGAGGACAGTATCTCACTTCTTCCTTTCAGTACTCTCCAATTATCGCATTTCTCCTTTATATTTTACTCGTTCTACCTGTGACGAGAAAAACACGAAAATTCATCTTTCTTCCTTTCGGAACCAAATTTTATCGGCGGTTTTTGCTCAAACAACGTGTTGTATAATTTTTTTGTTTCACGTTCGACCGCATTTATTCAAGAAAAGCTGTCAGTAAAAAAGAAAACAACGCTACATGTATACAAGGTTATAGCCTTCGTGTTCCAGCTTTCCGAAAAATTTGAACATATTTTTGATATCCTCGGAACCCACTCACCCCTCCCCTCACACTTGTAACATATTTTCTCTTCTTTCGACCGACGATGTTCTTTTTTCTGTTTTTTTGGCGGAGGGAAATAGGATGTGTGCAAAAAATGCGAGTAGAAAACGAGAAAGACTTGGGGCTCTCACGCATGGTGAAAAGGAACGATGGATGAAGAAGTTGAAAAAAAGTGGATAAGCAAAAGAATACTAAACTTCGACTGTAGGTACCTACGATCCTTTTCAACATTTATATGCATTCCAGTATGCTTATTAAGACGCATCCTTTTCCTCATTTTTTTAAATTTAAATTTTCAACTGGCCCTTTTTTTTTGATATGTCATTCCGGAATTGTTACCTTTATTTTTTTGAAATGAAGAATAAAAGAGCCCTTCTTCATGTATCATTCAATATTAGAATTAATTGCTGCAATATCAATAAGAATTTAAATATGTTCGTTTTTCCAAAAACTCCAATACTTTATTGGTAAAAAAAGAAAACTTTTCCATTGTTCATAGAATGAGTAAGCCATCATTAGAAGTTCCCGCTACGGGCTACTCTTTTCTTTTTTTATGACAAGTACCTACTTACTTCGTATATATTAGTTAATATTCTTTCCAAAACCGTTAGTCTTCTCAAAGATTTTTCCATTATAATGAAACAGAGAGTCGTTATCGGATGCACTAGAAAAATGCAATGTCTGTAATACAGTATGAAAAATTCGATTAAAATAAAAAAAACTCTTACGCAGCAGCAGCTCCGTTAGAAAAAGTACGTTTTTAAACATTAAAAATTTAGTGACAGTGACCTATCCACTAAGTGAGTAGTAGAATCAGATCATATTTAACTATTATATTAAATTTTGGGCCTGTTGATCTAAAATTGCACAGTTGAAAACTTTTACCTCTCTCAAAATCGAAACAAAAATTTACTTCATGAAGGTACCGTCCGGCCGATCCACATTACAATTGGTATCATGTTACAATAAATCTTAGTGAAAATTTGTTCTAAATGTCGTAGCTATTGTTCAAAATTACGCATTATATGATCAAAATAAAATCAAAAAATGGCGGTACTGGGAGTACCGTCCGGCTGATCCGCATTGAAATCAAAAAATCGGGTTCTTGGCTCGGTAATATTGTTTGTCTCAAATTTCGTGACTACCAGACAAAAATTACGACTTGTACCATGGTGAAAAAAAAATTATGTTGCAGTCAGTTAGGTAAATCTGGTTTTTACGAAAATTTGTAGACAAAATGGAAAAAGCTGGCAAGAAGACTTGATTTTTTTCATGGACACGAATTTGATGTAAATACCTAGGCCAAATCAATGAAAAATATAAATTTTTCTGAATGTTAAGAAATTAAAGAACTAACGTTTTTGACTAGTTTTTGTTTATTTATTTACATAAATAATTTGAGCAAAAATGTGAATCACTTAATTGACAATGGCTGAATTTACAAAAATAACTAGGCAGAAACTAAAATAACTTGCAAATACCATTTTTTTTAAATGTTTTTATTTTTGACCGAATAGAATCAAGGGATTATCAATAATGACTTATTTAGGTCATTTTCATAAATATGCACCTAGTGAAAAACAAAAATAACCACGTTATGCATTTTTAGTATTTATATATTTTTTGCTCGTGATATCTTGTACTAAATGAATAGTATTCGTACAGTCATCACCTTGTTGATCGACTTTATCAATGAATGATCTGCGTGTACACCCGCCGATCTGATTCTTGGTAAGTACCAGTTCTACTCTCATCTGATAACCAGTCGTTTGTATTGAAGACTGTTCATCTGTACCAAATTTAGCATTAGAAAGATCTCCACTGGCTAAACCTTTCACTGGATTTGAGTAGCCTACAGTATAAGAAGCTGCATTAAAGTTTAAGGTTATAAAAATTATTTGAATCTTTGGAGTATTATTATGTAGACTACAGTAGAGGAATGATTGATTTTGTGCCATTTTATATTCTGGTTTCTGAAATGCCTTAAAACCACATTTTTTTGGTCCATCCTCAGGCTCGATTCTCGAACGTCGTTAAAAAATTCGGAATAAATTACTTTACGTAGATGATAAAAATCTGCAGGCGGATCAGAAGTGAAGGAACCGTTTATTCATCGCGGTTGATTCTTATGATTTACCCAATAGACTAATCATCAATTGAGTGTTTACTCGTTGCAAGAACTGGTGAACGCGTACTTAAACATTGGCTTACAAGTTAGTTGGTATATTGGCTGCCCGCGATATTACATCTGTGAGTAGCTAAATTCATAGGTATCGACATCTTCACAAGTACGTTCATTTGGGCGGAAATCATCTGTAGACTATTCACTATGCGCTTATTTTTTAATGTCTTGTGAACCATTGATTAGGAGGACTGGTAATGGGTTACCCCGTCTGTCGACGTTGGCCAAACTCAGGAAGTAAATCCTCGCAATAAATGAATAAATGAATAAATAAATAAATAAATAAAAGAAGTAGAAGAAGAAGAAGAAGAAGAAAGTGCTAATTTTTAAAGACCCGAAAATTGACCTAAAAATGATGTCTACTTCAGGACCATTCGATATCATTTTCCAGTCGTTTCTTCAAGTTCATTAAAAATTGATGTTAATTTCTTGCAGTATTTTTTCTAATTTTACATTATTTACTTACTATCGATTCTCAATCGACTTGAAATCGCTAATGAAAATGGTTTATCTGTGTAAGATTCTCATTCCTCGCTACCGGTTTCTTTGACCTTAATTGTGTATCCTTTTATTGACGATAAATAATTGTACTCAAGGTTTAATTTGTGAATTCATGTTGAATTGCTTCAGTCTTGATTGGCGATTTATTTACAGTTTATTTGAATCCAAATGGTATCGTACGCTCACGGAAGAAAAAAAATTCAGTTTGCTACGTCGTCTGTCTAAAACGCCGGCATTTTCCTGGTTCCCGGACAATTTCCCAAAAAAATTTTTCACGAATCCATTTTCCCATTGTATCGCTTTCTCAAATGGTCAACACTTCAAATTTTTTCCGTTTTTTAAAAAAATATGTGCATGAAAACTTGAATGAAGATATAGTGGGAAGTTAGGAGTGGGTTATATTTATTTTGAAAAATAATTTATCGTGTCCCTGCAGGTATTATGGGGTGTTAATATAAGTGAATAGTGAATTTGTGAATTTAAAAAAAATAATAATTTGTAGATATTCTTTAGAAAATTTTCCATTCGGGAAAATAACCTTTGGGAAAAAAGATTCGGAAAATTGGTAATCGGGAAAATGGATTAGGAAAAAAAATTTTCGGGAAATTGTCCATTTGGAAAAATGATCTTCGAGGAAAATGGATTCGGGACAATAACCCGGAATCCATTTTCCTTTAAGTTCAAATTTTATTTCAAAATTGTAGTAGAAAATAAGCAAAATAACTTCCTTAATATCATACCAACCCCTCCAGCTTTGTGGGAACACCTTACGAATGTTAATTCATTGTCGTATTCTTGCATCGAAATTTTTCTTTAATCCAATTTCGAAGTTAAATGCGATATAAATTTTACCGGGACTACAAAATAAGGAAAAAAATTCAAGATCAAAAAAAGGTTATCTAGAAGAAGATAGTCTTGGTGATGAACGGACGAAGTACTTCAAAGAATTTTTTTTTTTTTTTCGTTAATTTTCTAATTAAAATGCAAATATACAAACGGGAACGTTCGAGAGAAAGGAGAAAAAGAAAATCTGTAGAAGAACTGCAAACAAAGAAAAACTTGGAAAACTTTGAATTGATATTTTTTCTGGGTTGGATGCGATGAAAATGCCTTTTAAATTGTGCTCACATTGTTTTGTTCAGCTAAAACTAAACAAAATGTGGGTTTGTCTCGACGCCAGCAAAATTTTGGCCCGACACGAATTACGATCCATGATAATATTTTTATTCTTTATATTTGTTCTTTTTTTGCCCTTCATGTCGGTTCCAACGAATTTTAAACTTTCAACCGATTATAAAATATTGGTCGTCTGGCCTACTATAATTCCAGCGAAATAATAACTGGACAATTTACGTGACTGGGCTGGGTCATACAATCATTGTGACATTGCCACTTCGTGAATAATGAACGAATAAAAAAAAGTTATAAAAATTCTAAATAAAGTGGTCAGAAAAGAAAATAGTGTTTTTGTTTTATCGGCCTAACATACTCGCATAAATTTGCCTGGCTCTTGTTTCGTATGTGGCCCGCATTGCTGGCTGGAGCTTCGTATCGCACTGCTTGATTGTATACAAAAAAATTTCTGATGATGTATCACAAAATAACACATGAAAAATCATAATTTGACGCCCCTTTTCGAAGCTTCTGAGGTCAAAGCATTGATCGAATGGAAAAATGAACGTCAATTTCGAAATCAGCGCAACAAAAAATATGCCCAATGCAGGCCCGTAGCCAGGGAAGGGGCAGGGGGACCACGGCCCTCTTTGCCCCCTCGGCAAAATTTTCAGTTTTTTTTTTACTAAATTTTATAAAAGGAAAGTTTTTTAATTTTTAATTAAAATTTTTAATAAAAAAAACTTTTTTGCAAAATTTTTAATTTATAAAAAATTTTGCTCGCTCTGGTCAGCAGTTTTTCCCTTTGGATTTTACTTTGGCCAAGGGGCTGGCCCATTGATGCATTATACAATATGTAAAGGGGAGTTTTTGTGTTTTATTTTAATTTTTCTTTCTCGTATTCTCCCTGATTTTTCATTAGCCTCTATTTTTTTTGCCTATCAGAATTTATTCACGCATTTACTCGCGCACATTGTCCATGTTGATGTCGGACCATTTTAGAAAGGTTTACTAACATCCGTGAAGTTACACATTTTCAATGTCAAAGTTAATAGAAACGTTATTCTACGAAATTTTGTTAGCTTTATTTTTGTGCGTAGATATTGTAACTATTTTTGGCTTTCGACCAATCGTTTTTGAGATATTCGCAAAAAATCGAAACAAGGGACACATTTTGCGATGACCAGCAGTTAGTTCACCTTGTAGATTTGAGGATATTTAATAAATTCATTTCTAATTACTTCGAAACAAATCCCTTAAGTCAAAAAAACTATTCTAAAAAGTCTGTCTCGAAAACTGACTGGACTAATGTAAGAATAACTCCAAAAATTGTCTTTCGTGTGATTGCAACGATTCCATTGGACAGGTGCTAAAAAGCTGAGCATCTTTTGCCGTCGACTTTTTTTATTTTGAGCCTTGACTGTCTTTTCAGTTTTTCTGTTAGAGAACAAATTTTGTGCTGTTTGAGAAATTTTATTTTTTTGTCTCCAAATCTATAAGAGACTAGACATTCATAGTCATTTGGTTAACTTAAAATTGTAAATTCGTTTATTTTCCTGTTTGTGATTTGTCCTATTTGGTATTTAAAATTGTGATTGATACAAAATATGTATCAGCAACATTTTTCAGATTACAACCGAAAATCCTTGGACGTAGTTGAAAAGTTAAGAAACAAACCTTTCTGCAGTCGATTTCATGCGGAGGTTTATTATGGTTTCGAACGGTGTTCAGCTCCTTACGGTGGCTTATGGCTGCATCAGTGTTGCCATCTCGGGAATCAAAATGCAGCACGACGATTAATTATGTCATGACTTCTTTTCACTTTTCATTCGTCATTCAACCGTTTCTTGATTTAGAAATTATAAGAATTATTATGTTTGGGTCTTCGTATTACATAACTGTTTCAGTCATTCAAAGAAGGTCATTTATTGTAAAAAGGTGTACCCTCTGCCATCTACTGAAGCGAATGGTCGTAAGATGCCGAATAAGGGATTTCGTGAGCTACATGACCTCTCTCAACATTTCGTAATCAATTATTTTCTCTATCTATTTATGAATTCTTTCATTTCAATACGATACATCGAAGACTTGTTCACCCACGGCTAGTTTTCTCTTTTCAAGCTATTAGCTCGTAAATCAGCCATGTGTGAACAAGGCTATAAGTCCCTTAACATGAAATAGGCAAAAATACTCACGTGACCTCTTTACGTTTAATGATTTTCGTAAGCTGCAGTCTGCAGAGGATATGATTCATGTCCAGAGGATGTTTTTTGTAAGATCTTAACTACAATCTTTTTGTAATTTTATATTATCAGCTACTTTTCCAACCAGGCTAAATTCGTATTATTATTATTATTATTATTTTAACTCTGTATGTTTAGGGCGTTGACCTGGTGCTGTCCCGTGAACGTTGACCTCTTGTAATTTTTCTCGTGCCTTATTAGTTTAGTCCTAAGAAGGCCTTTCGACCAGCGTTTCAGATTTGTTATAGGAACTCGACGACGACGGTGGCAATGACACCGCAAATGAAATGGAAAATTAGAAGAAAAATTGCCGGAGTTGTACTGCTCGGTGCAAAAAACAAATAGTTTTCACTTCGTTGCGACCATACGCGCACGGGGAATGTTTTTTTTTTATTCTCTACCATTCCTGTCTCCCGCCCCTTTGACGGTGAGAAAAGTTAGGAAGTTTCGCCAATGAAATTTGAGGTATGTGTCAGTAACGACTCGTTTAAAAGGGGACTGTTTACGACTACACCCGTCATTCAAAATTTATATTAGAAACTTTCTACCGACAGTAATGTAAGCAATGCGGCCAACTTTTTCAGTACCCCCCTGTACACTACCCCTCCTTTGTACCCCAACCTATCTTTTTTCTGTATCCTACGCTGCGTGAGTTAGGTGAACATAAGCTCATTTTTTCGTAAAATCTGTGTGAGATTGGAGTTACACGTTGCTTTCTGTTTACACGTATCAAGTGAAGTCGTAATAATAAGACAGCTAGGCCCTCTTTCTCAACCTCCAGTTAAGAAAGTAACGTGTCAGATAGCCCTAACTACCCGTTAACGCATATCTGACTGTTAGCGTTATCTGCTGGATAATTAGCCGATAGTGTAATTGTTGATTGAAAAAAGTGGTTCTTCAGGCCGAATGCGAGAACGATACCTATAATAAGTAATTCTTAAAAATTAGTCTGACAAGTACTCGTACGTATATAGTTGAGAAAATTTTCTTCTTATTCCAGTCCCATTTCCATTCCACAGGTTGGCGAAATGCATAATGTCACTGTGACTTTGAACTTGGCAAACTATAAAAGCTACATCAACGCATATCCAATTCATTGCCGTCAATCCTTCATCCATGGGTTTTGATGTCGTCCATCGAATTTTCCTTCCGTTATTTGTTTAAATATCTCGTACTTATCTCCGCTCATGCTGTGCCCTGCATACCTTCCATTCAAGTGAAGCTCATCTGAATACCGATGAATCAGTCTTTCGTACATCTCCTTCTTAAAAATCTGTAGTTTAATTTTTTTCAAACAAAATTAGCTTAAATACTTCATCGAAAGGGAAAAAATACTATCCTCTCCACTTTTCATTCCTTAACTAAAATTACATTTTTTTTTTTTTTTCAAAAACTTTTTCTAACGGAGAAATGTTTTAATCAACTTGGTAATTCTCTCTCTGCTTGTCACATAAAAGCATACGAAATAATAAAAAAAAAAGTTGAAATTCATTTTTTTTTTAATTTTAAACAAACAAAAAGTTTGGGTAGTCTAATGTTTGTACGCCGCCATAATATTTTGTTTCGTTTGTTTTTTTAAAATTAAAAAAAAAATTATTTCTATCGTCATGAGGTAAAATTTCATTGAATTTCAATGTTTCTTATTTGTGTGTGTGTTCTGTATTTTCTTTTTCTTGTCCACGATAAAGTAAGAAACGAGTGTGTGTGTACGTGCGTGTGTCTGCGTGCGTCTACGTGCGCGCGTGCGCGCGTTACAATTACAAATTCATCATAGAAATGAATTTGCCTACATGTTTATATTCTTTTCTTCTTGTATTTTAATGGAATTAATAATGATAGTAATCAGCAGTTAACGTCTGTCATTATTCGTACGTATTGTTTAGGGTTTTTGCCCGAAACAAAAAAACCCTATTACAATCCCCAACAGGGCCTGATTTAGGGGGGTGCAAAAGGTACAAATGTACCGGGTGGTAGATTTTCAAAGGGCGACACAAAAAAGTAAGAGAAGAAAATTTTTTGACTTTTTTAAGTATGACCGTAAAAAAATATTCAATTAAACCTATAAATTATTAATCTGGTAAAAATCCCTGATAAAAATCGATAAAAAAAATTTTGGCTAGGGGGTTTGGTGGCAACAGTTGAAAAATGAGGGAGCGCAAAAATTTTTTTGTACCTGGGAGCTGGAGCTGTAAATCCGGCCCTGGTCCCCGAGTTTGTTATTCTTTTCCTTCAGCCAGTTCTAAATTATTTACAATGAATATTATCAATAAATTGAAAATGCGAAATAAATAAAAATAGTAACGACGCTAACGCTAAATGCTGCAATGCACGCTTTTGGACCTATATATTCCCTTATAAATGATAACATTGAGTGACTTATCTATAAGAAGTATACCATTATTTATCTATAAATAAGATTGGATTTTTATTCATTCTTTTTCTTTAATTGCATGTGTGAATAAATTTTCAAAACATGTTTTATGAAATTATCGATACAGATTGATATGTGGCCACATCGCTATGCAATTCAAGTGAACAAAAACCTTTTTTGCAACACCATTTTTTAACTACGTAGCTTATTTTTTTGTTAATATTTACTGTATAAGCAAATTTTAATACTATTATATTCGTTTTGTTGACGCAGATAAAGAAGTACAAATTGCTGATGAAGCGTGCACGTCACAAAATTTCAATCAACAAACGTTACCGTTTATCACCCTTGTCAGTAAGTATCGTAAATGTTTTCAGTTTTGTTTTGAATCATTATAGTAATTGTAAATAATGTTCCACAAATTCTTATATTTACTAATGGTTGCCGAGCATAAATAATTGGGTATGCTCACCATCGTGCTTGGCAAATGGTGAGCACACTGATACACTCATGCAACAAATAGCAAATACAAATATCAGTTCCCTTCAATTTGAATAAATTTACCCACAACAGTCGGGAATATCGAACATGTATTTGGCAATTCCTCACTAAATACACGAACATACCAAAGCAAGCCGACCACACAATCGGTGATTTGATAAAAAGACAAATATATGAAGCTAGCTTTTGATGCATCTATAAAATCATTAAATCTGTGCTTCCATAGCCTATTGAAGTTTTGAAAGAGCTTAATATAAGGTTGTTTTTCACCTTTGACTTTATAACTATCGATCTTATTTAAATAAATAAGTATTTTATGATATGTGTTGATTAATTTGTTTATCGGTTCGAAACAGTGATTGTATTATTAATTTTGTTTTGCTTTGATTTTTTTTCCTATCAGTCAATGGCAATGTATTAATTTTATTAATATGTTACAACTGAACTGCGGTCAATATCAGACTGGGAAAAGTGTAGTTTGACATGCTTGGTTGTTGACATACACCAAATGATATTAGTAATGTTAATAATTATGCTTTCTTCCAGTCAAATATATTGTTTATAGGTTAATTTTTAGATCAATTTAAAGAAGCTAGGCAAAAATAGGGTGTTCTATTTCAGCATAAAAATTCTCTTGTTGTCAAGGTATCTGAAGCTATCTTTTTCTTTTTCTTTCAAACTATACTCTGTTTGAGGTCTGGTTTGTTGAAGTGGATTTTTTATGATAAATATATAAATATGTATCCTACATCAGCTGGAGGGGGGCTTGGGTGGGGTGAAATCCTTCTCACAAGGTCGGGAGAGGCAGTGATAAAGCTAAGGAGGTGTGGGGTTGCAAAGCTTCCTCGTAAATGCTATATTTGACTAGAAAAAAATGCAATTATCATCATTCATCTTTACCTCTTGATGTATGTCAAAATTCAGCAAATATCCAAAAAGGGATTTATTTTCCGAGTTTCACCACAAAAATTCGTGTATGTTGACATTCATGTGATCGTTAACTTACATTTTTGGTCTTCCACTGTAACAGAGATAGATACATATTATGGATTCTTCCGGCTCAGTGATTCGATCAGGCTTCACTTATATTTCATTCGTTGATAAAATTGAACAAATGTATCTACAGTGCCATGGCTACTGATATTATAAGAAGACAAAATTTGGGTACTCTAGGTTAAATGCACATAAAGAAAATCCCAATCTTGCCAAAATTACACACATTACCACTTTAGCCCACAATAAACTGAATTCCTTTCCAAAAGGTAGCAGGAGGAGGGAAGGGTGTGGGACAACTGAGTACCTGATGTGCTCAAGAGATAGTGCTGTTTGCTGTTACCTGTAACGCATTGGAGTCACTTCTATAGTTTCTGCCAGCTCAGGGATTTGAATAGGTGTCGTCTACATTTCATCCGCTAATAAAATTGGGAAATCGTATCCACTGTGTCATGGTTGCTGATAATACAAGCAGATGAAATTTCAATACTTCTGGTCCCCACATTTATTATAAATGCCAGCTGAAAAAATTGTATTATTTTTAAAGAACTAGTGATGCATAATATCATTTATTAATAGCTGTCCATAATTTGGTTAAAATTATTGATACTGTTTATAGTTTTTTGAAGATGAAAAAATTCGTTCCTAATATGATGGTAAAAATCGATAATTTTTATACTCAATAAGTTAGGGTTGGGAAAGAATTGGGAAATTTTATTGATTGTTAGTTGTATTGACTACGCATAGAACTACAGTAAGCGCTGCTTAATCCGTCATCTGTTAAACCAGTTTTTTTGGATAAAGCGACAAAATTTCTAAGAACGGATAATACAAAAATATTTTTCATTTAATCAGTTGAAAAAAAGGAAAAAAAAGAAGAAAGATAAGGGCGAATTGTGTTGATTTTTCACTTTTAAAGGTAATTGGACGATTCACTCAAGAAAAAGAAAAAAAAAACAGCCATGTAATTTATTATATTTGGTTTAATTGTAGATTAAAAAATGAAACAAATAGGAAGTTTAATCTTTTCCACAGCACTACCTTGGAAACAAACTCGAATCACAGATTTTATTAAAAAAAGATTAGATTTCCAATTTGTTGCATTTTTTGATTTGCAATTTAACAAAATACAAATAATAAACTATATCGACAATTTTTTTTTTTTTTTTTGTAATGGTTACTTATTACATTTTTCAGTTAGTCCATTCCAATCAGGCTGGGCCCAATTGAAATGGATTAAATGGCGAGTAAATGATGAACTATTCTCCAAAACTAAATCTTACTCCTCATCCTCTTACAACCTCCAATCATCTCATTGGTGAAGGTAGACTGAGGCTGGTTACAGACTTGCAACTATCTTTATGTAGTGATGATACGATGATAACAACAAGGGTGTTTTCATCACACCCAAAAAGTGAAACATTGTAAAAAATGTAAATAATTCAGAGAATAAGTCTAAGGACCAAAAAAATCATAATATTAAATTAGATAGTAAAAATATTTAAAAAATTCTAGGGCCAAAAGAATATATATATTAAGTTGGATACTAAAATTCGTGGTTTGTTTTTAAATGTGTAAAATGTAATGTTATTGTTGATATGTCTTAATGTAAGTTTGGTTTTGTAAGTCTAAAAATTAAAACAATATATAAACGCAACATCCCATCGATATTATAGAATGGTGAAATTATTTAAAAGTGGTCGTTGTGGTAATTGTAAAAAATGTGATCCCAGAACTGTAGTCGTAAATGAGAAATGTATTTATAGAGAAAAATACGTTTTCTTCGATTAAGAAAAACACCAGAAATAATATTACAAAATTCAACAAAAACCAACACCCTCAAATTGTATGTGTGTTTTTTTGATAGATAGGCGGAAAATTTGTAATGTTCATCTACTACCACTCTACCATACTGTGAGAGTGAAAGAGAGAGAGAGAGAATACATCATAAAAAGTCAGTCAGTTACATTTATTTATTTTATTCACCATTAGTCTGAGAAAAGAAAATTAGGATAAAAAAATCTGATAATTAGGTTCTGACAGTGAAATTTGCATTCAAACTTTATTACGTGTAATATTTTGTCATTAGGGAACAACTAGTTTACGAACTCGCTGATAATTTAATTTATGATCAAACATATTTCTATTTACGACATCGTGAAACAAACGAAAATATGTTAACGAATAATGTGGTGAGAAATTAGAAGATTCAATTCATAATTTTTCTACCCTGTCCGTTCTTGAGTTTTTAGACACTCCTTGGTATAAATATATTGAACATTAAAATTCATTTTGCCAACTCAAATTCCTAGAACATATGTGAGAATGGAAAAATAGACAAGTCCGAAAATCAGAATGAAAAAATCACTCGTTTTTAAAATAATATCTACTTAAACAAAATCCGTCCAAACACATCGTGAATGACTGAGAGAGAAAAATTAATGATTCTTACAATAAAATACGGACAAAGTGGTGGTTGTAGTCGTCGTATACAGTAGGCACTTACCTTTCTTAACAATAACTGACAGTAGAAAAACATTCAACCAACCAGATTTAAATTTGCGAGACCCAGACCAAGAAAGGAAAAATAATATTAGGTATAATAATGAGAACGATAAAAATATTCAAAAGTTTACCAATTTTACGGAGATGAAATGGGCGTATACTTTGCCAAAAAAAAAAAAAAAAAAAAAAAAAAAAAAGAAGAAAATAAGAATAACGATACCCAACGAAATTGTGCCGAGTTTTTCTAAATGAAAGTTATGGACGTTGACAAAGTGGATAACGTGATTATTGACGAAAACTGTACTCAGTTGGACAAAGAAACAAAATCATTTTTCAGGGGTTACACCAGTTCCTCACCTCACGTGCATGTACGCCTTTCTTATTCGTTATTTTTCTAATCCTCGATGGATTGTGTTGTGCAACGCGACGTAAATATTCGTAGCCAAACCGAATTTTGTCATATTTGTGTCAATGCTTGCACCCATCACCTTTATCGTTTATTGGTTGGATTAAGGCCCATCAATTTTCTCTATTTTCTGCAAAAGTTCTTGTTGAATGTGGAATATTACTTTTTCTGAATTTAATTTTTTCACCATTTCCTCCGTTTTTTCCGCATTGCGCCCTTTTAGGTATGAAAAGAAATACCGCTTCTCCGCACCGACAAAGCAAAATCTGCTCAACACGTGGACCAGTGTTGTCAGCGTTAAACATTTTACTCTGCGTTCACCAGCCACCAGCCACCAGCCACCAGCCATCAGCCATCATTCCTCGCCGTTATCGTTTTAATACCGTTATGAGCTTCTTATTCGACCGGCGTATGCCTTGCACCTCCATAAACTGTGCATAAAATAGCTTATGATGGCGGAATGCCCCGCGTGATGCTCGTATTCTTGGATGTGGGCCCTTCTATTCGTTGAGAGCCTTCGCTGGTCACCGTGAAAGGCGTTTTTTCGCAATTTTGGTTGTCGGAAAAGTTGAATTAAATTTTCATACGGACAGCCGGCGACAGCCCTTCCCTCGCAAAAATATTGAAAGAGACAAACTTTGCGAAAACCGAGTGACACGCAACGACGATAAGCACCAGACTAATTTAGTGTTATTAGTTTTTGCAAGCGTAGCCAAGCCAAGCCATGTCGCACCATGGGGAATTTAAAAAAATGAAAAAAATAAAATAAAAAAACGAGATAAACAAAAAGCAACACCAAGACGGACGCAGCACGTTGCCTTAATTTCGCCTAAAGTACGTACCTACTTCTCGTTGCCAATGCTGTACCGTGTTGGTGTAGGATACCAATTTTCCATGTCTTCTTTTATCCGCCAAGTGAAGAAAATGAAAGCAAGACGAGAAGACAAAAAGGAAAAAAAGTGCATGTTGTTGCGACACTTTATGGTACATAGTCATCGCTAATCCCCTACACGATTTTCTAAGGAACAAAAAATAATTCTAATTAATAATTCAACGACTTCACGCAGTAGACGACGTCTAAGAAAACGTCGAATTGAAAAGATACGTGAAATGACCGAGAAAAACTGAAAAATATAAGTGAGTCGAAAAAAAGGAGGAAAAATGTAAAAAACTTTTGCGCAGTAAGCATCGCAAGAAAACGTAGATTTTCCATCAAACAAAATCAAAATAATTAAAAGACCATAGGTAGGCGTTGAATTAACAGAACTGACTTTATCATAAAAACCGCGTTAAGTAGAATTTAGAACTAACTTTGAAAAAAACAGGTTTGAAGCTGAAACTTTTGAAACTGATAACTCTCAGAATAGAGCTTTTTAAATAAAATAGCGCTTGTCACCTCTTGCGCCATAAATACCGAAAAAAATTATTGCTTTTCTCAAAAAATTTTTTATTTTTATTTTCATTTATCTCAGAAACTACAGTACCAATAGTAAGGTATCCCAAGTATTTTTGTAGCTTTTACTATCACAATTAGAGTTTTCTCTAATCTTGACAGGTAACCAGGTCTCATTACCTTAATAATAATTTTCTCTTTTAGTTACATATGTGTAATTAAAAAAAGGGAATTTTTATCATGTTTGTACCTTATCTCAGACAATAGTAGCTTGTCTTCTATCGTCTGTAATTAGGGCGGACACTGCTTGTTCAACTTCTATACTGACGTGGCCATATGTATTTGTCTGTTCTGTAACTTAACAAATTTGACAAACGGATTTTTCAGGGCTATATGGAAAAATTGGAAAATGACACTAAAATACTAATAATAGGAAAACGAATTGAGAAATAGGAACCAAAATTGGTAGGTCAAGTTCTTCGAATTAAATTTTGTTACAATTAGATGAGAACTGCAACTTTTGGTAAAACCTGACATCAAAAATTAGCTTCTCCAACAGCCCCTAGGCCCGAATTGTTCAGCCAATTGCAATAAAATTTTGAACCATATTAGAATGGATTGAATCAATGTCTGTTTCAAATTTCGAGACATTTGCTTGAAAATTACTTATTTTAGAGCCATTAAACTTCCAAAAATAGAACATAAAGGCATCTGCATAAAATGATCGTCACCAAAAACAGTAGGGTTCTTCCTTGCCCAAATTCGAATGTATGTACCAAATTTCGTGACAATCGGACAAAAATTGCGACCTGAATCGAATTTCGTAGAAAAGAGATTATACATACACGTATGTGAATATATATATATATATATATATTTGAATTTTAGAAAATAGTATCAAAATTGTTCTGACATCAGAAAACGAAAAACACACTTACCCTCAACCATAGGTCCTTTCATAAGAACGATTGTAATAAGTAGATTTTCATAGAAAACCTACTTAATAGAAAAACTCGAAAAAAATTTAACCCTAGTATCTATAGGTGTTCTTTTGAAATTGTTTGTATGATGAAAAAGAATACATCAGCAACCGAGTACCTACCTATGTTCTGTACCTACACATTAGACGTTGTCGTTGTTCTGAATTTTTCCAAAATATTTTCAGATAACATTCTTCCAACATTTCTTAAAATATTGGAGGTCGAAAGAGATTGTCTAAAAAATCAAACGACGGAACAATGTAACTTTTTTGTTACAAAATATTGCAAGACGGAAGGCCTTTTTTCTGAAAAATATTTTCTAAATTTTTCAGCTTTTTATTTTCAGCTTCAACTGTTGAGAATCTCGAAAAATATTGTATACTTATTTGAGAAATTTTTGATTATTAAAATTCCTAAACGGTGCAAGGTAAAAAAATTATTTTTCTGAGCAGATTCAGCGTTAAAAAAAATAGGTATTAAAAAAGGGGTCCGAATATTGTTGAAAAATAACAATAAAAATATTCTTGTTAGATAAAATGGGTTAAAATTCAAGAAATTTTAGATCCGTTTTTCTTTTTTCAACCATGCCGTACCAATTGAAATTCTTAAGGGAAAAAATATTTTAAGACAACCTATTTAGAAAGTTATGACAACAATATTTCATTGTCATTCAGTCAATTATTACTCATTGAATTCGAAATCAACTCGTTAGTCTTTGAATGTTAACCAGTAACTCTTAATGTAGTTCAATAAAGTGTTTTGTACGTATGTTTCTTGAAACTCTAGAGTTCTGAGTTCGAATAGGATATTAGATAATGCGTGCGTGAGGGTGGGAAAGGCAGAAGTCAACATTGACTCCATTCTATTTGAAATGGAAATGCAGTAAATTTTCCCGTGAAAACCTCAAAACCTGCTGAAATTGGAAAAAGGATACCGCCAGTATACCTTCGTGCAAAGGTACCAAAAGTCGAATATTGTGCGATCAGTGCCTCCGTTTATACCCACACGTGTACTGCTGATCAGCTTTTTGCTGTGATGAGCCAAAACAAGGCCTACACCAATAGGTACTATAGTAGCCTAAATCAAACCATAACAATCTTAGTCTTGGTCTTCGGTTGGTTTAGGTCTTACACAGTCTAGTTTTGGTCTTGGTCGTAGATAGTCCATTTTGATCGTGATCTTGGTACTGCCGATGTGTATGGTATTGATGTTACTCTTGCAAAAAGTGCAAAACTAAAACCAACTCGGCTAATCACCAGCTACCTACGTATTTTTTCCTTTTCAGCTTATACGTTGCCATCGCCTCGGGACCTATTTTGCAATCAACCAGTATCCATAGTCAAAGGTGAGTAGGTGTGGTACTTGCGTCGGTGGCCAGTGCGTTGGAAGGTTTGTGCATTAGCTGTCGATCGTTGTTAACGTCACTGGCCTCTCTGACAGTCCCCTCGTCGTCCTTCTGATGTGCTGATGTGTAAAAATTGCGTAAAGTTCTGTTGAAACGACAAACGGCAACGACGAGACGGAATTACAAAATGCAGCGAATATCAAACCAATATCGAATAACCGTATGCATATTAATGCAGTTCCTCGTCTGTACGTAGTATACCTACGTAGGTACTTATTTACGCGTTCGTATCCGCGTCGTCCATAATGAACTAATATGTATGGAAGTTGATCAGAACTATTTCCCCGAATATATTAACTAATATTTTGACAGTATATTATATACTGTAGTTAATTTAATCGTACGGAATGCTACGCTAATATTATTCGTCGATGCATCAACCGCAAATGCGGTACGACAAATGGGTGCGTGTGAGAGACGAAGGAACAAATTGGTTGAGAGAGGGGGAGGGGGAGAAATTCATCCAAAAGCTGCAGTAGAAGAGGTGGGACAGATTGAACAAGTGATTCGGGGGAGAGACGGCTGAAAGGAGAGGCTAGACAGATGAGAGAAAAAGAGACGTGAGATTTGTGCAATTTACTACGTGAACGGGAGGGGGGCGAGAGGTGTCTCTCTGGATATGTATGAGGGTTTCGGTGTCTGTTGTATTCGAAATTCGTAATTTTAGTCGATACTTAGTCACTTTCAGCGTGCAGGTACTTGGGCGAGTGGTGATATGGCGAGAGGAGGCTGTGGCTGGCCGCGGAGGGAGTCAGCGAGAAGGGAAGAGGGAAATGAATTGAAATCGCTTGCGTTTTAATTTGATTTCTATTTTGTGTGCAACGTTCGGATGCAAATGTGAATGCGCGGCGATCAAACATGTACGTGCGATAATGTGCGAAGTGCGATTATTATGCATACATTTTTGGACGTGTCCCCTCACCTCCTCCCGCGGCTACACGAAAATCCTTTCTCATTTTCTCGAAATTTTACTGCACCCTCTCTGCCAAAGTTAGGCAATTTTCTGTCGCGGTGATATCGACGATTGTGTCCACAAACGAGCAATATGGCCGTTACAGGGAGATTGCGGTGGATCAGAATTAATGGGCAAAAGATCCCGTGTCTCTGTGACAATTTGTGGCCGTACATTTGATGAGTATCAACAGTTCGTTGATGAGAACGCATACCTACTAGCTTTTCGAAGCAGTTGAGTCAAGTACGGTGAAATTCCCGTTTATCCAAATTTTTTGTCACCGAATTGCTAACTTTCGGAAAATGGAAAAATAAACTAGCCCCCTAACCCAAAAAAAGTCATTAATTAGTCGATTTTGCCAACCGAGATCGATCCAGAAAGTGAAACATACCACCTCACCCCGTCGCTCGAATAGTCCCTTCGCATACTTAATTAAAAAAAAAAAAGCCAACGAATACTTTCATAGTAACTTACTGGCTCAAGTGATCCGAGTGCATGTCGTAGTGTGTGAAATTTCGAAAATTTTTGAACTTCGAGCACAGTTTGGTATTTAGGCAGCTTATCTTTCCTTATCTCGTCGATACGTGTTAGTCAACTATTTGCCATATTTGCTGCATCGTTTGTGTTTGACAAGAAAATAACAACAACTTTTTGTAACTCTTTTGCTGATTTTTATACTTCGAAAATGGCAGAGCACAGAATTTTTAAATGAAATTAATTAGGTGCGGTATTCTGGTGAAAATGATGAAGATTCAATGTTAAAATTAAAGTTTTACGAGTACTGTAAATACGGTCAATTTTTTGCCATTCCCTCTTTATAGATGGTCAAAACTTTTTTCTTTCCCCCTTCTTCCCTCTTATCGCCATCACCTCCGATGTTTTTACCGAATATATTCCTTCAACATCAATTTCCTCCTATATTTTCAAATTTTACCCGATAATTATGGTAGGAGAAATCCTTCTATTTCATTCTTATTGTTTTTCTCCTCCAAAATTCGATAAATTGTCACTTTGACATTCTTTTCGATACTCGGACTTACCATTCTTGTTTTTGTTTGGTTTTGTGGTCTCCATCTTAGTAATGCAAAACGCTTCTCCTTTAATTTACGTTTTTCTTACTTCTCTGTATAATAAATATTGACCCCTCATTACCTTGCCTGCTGATTGTCATTTTTTCTATGTACTTGAACCAATGAGTAATTGGAATTTTTTCTCTTGACCTTTTGTTTTTCACTTTGCCCCTTAAGAACAGAACGTTTCCATATGAATGCATTAACAGCTACGAAAAAGTTCTCCAATAAAATAATAATAATAATAATAATAATAATAATAATAATATTAATAATTCTCAAGTAAAAAATTGTGTAGGTATGGAATTCATTCAATATCGAAACACGCATTAGTGCATCTCTTCACCCAAAACACTTTTCGATATGTGCTGAGGAACGTATACGTCAAATGTATCCATTTGTCGGAAAGTGAGATTCAAGTCCCTCGGTGCCTCAGTATTTTATTTTTACTAACTTTTTTTCTTTCCTTTTTAGAAATGGTCACCTTTACTGCTGCAAATTTTCATTCTTGTTTGGATGGCAAAATAAAACACGTCCATAATCTTGATCGTCTATGACGTGAGTTATCTCTTTCCCCAAAATACTAAGAACCCTGCAGTGACCACTGGTTTAAAGATTTAGAACCTTCAGTATGGTCTGAAACTGGTTATCTCGAATTCTAGATCACCAATAAGGGGATGCGATTTTGTTTTGGGTCAACTGAATAAAATTTTAATGACGCCGAGCTTCTAGTTTTCGCTAAATTCAAGACATAAATCTGCGCCAAAATTTATCATATATGAAGTCCTGATCACAATTTTCCAAAACTTTAATTTTAAATTACTTGAAAGGGCGTAATTTACAATAATCTCAAGTGGATTGATAAACTTAGTGAGTTGTATTATTCATTTTTACAGTCTGATGCTTTGTTCCCACGTCAAACAACTATCCAGTGAAGTCGCTCATCACTTTTGATATTAGAATAAAACTTGAAAAAATATTTTATTAAAAAACCAATTAGCCTACTGCACAGTTTGCACAGTTGCTATGGTTCTCAATAGTTCTCTTGTGTTGACGTGTCACTCGTGTTTATTGATTGCGGGCTTAGTAGTACTACCCGTGTCAGTCAAAATAAATGCATATCGGGGGGGGGGGAATAAAGAGTCATTTTTCCGATGACCTTTCTTTTTAATTTTTTTTTCATGCGACAGCGGATTTCTCCATAAACGCTAAATTTTTAGAAGTGACGTGAAAAAAAAAGTCATCAATTTTTTTTGGCTCCTCCCCCTTGAAAAAATTCTGGCTACGTCCTTGATATTGGAGGTTTGAGAATCTTTCTTAAATGACTCCTTGCATTATCATATTGAATCATATTTTTTCAATGTAAAACACAATCTATCTAAAAAACGTGCACGATGACTGGTATAATAGTTTCCACCGCTAAAAAGCCCAATAACTCAAGCCGTTTACTCTGTTAAGGTTCTCATCAGCCACAACAATGTTAAGATTTTCAAAATCTACAAAATTTGGATTGTTTCAAATTCGTGTAAAAGAAGCAGCTGTGCACAAAATGTTCGAAAGGTCAATGTGATCATTCTTGTAGCCCTATCTGTAGGTATTGTGAAAAGGAGCACAATGCCTCGATACACATTGTCAATTTCTGTTAGAAGAGGTCAATTCAATCATCGCCCGTCAGACCAGCCAATGAAAGTTCCAGTGCAGTCTGATAGGGTTGCGTTGTTTTTGAAAGCAAATACGCTGTATTTTTGGACGCCAAAAGCCATTTACGCAGGCACACGAAAAAAAGATGAATTTATTACGCGGCACCCATTGTGTCCAATGCCATACCCTTTGCCGGTAATTTTGCAGTCGTGTGCGTAGGTGGTTTTTTTGACAGACCTGGCCTAACCCGAGTTGTTCAGCTAGTTGGTATGCCATATCCGAGCTCAACTTCCACCATCAAAGCGACTGCAATAGCAGGTTTTTTTTTTGGGGGGGGGTTTTTTCTTTTAATTTAATTCTTCTTCTTCCTTGAAGCAGGTTTCTGTGATTTTGTACATCGCCTTGCTTTCTTCGCTATACTCGATCCTTAAAGTTGTGATTCAATGGAGCCGAAGGAAATAATTGTATCCTGTTTACGAATGAGGAAAACACAATGAATTCTGTGCCAGTCCTTCATCCGCCATTTTTTATTTATTTTACTCTCTTCAAAATCGTCGGAGAATTCGTAATATTCCCCAATAGAAAAATTTTATAATTTTCCAAAAAAAAGACGTAGTGCAACGGTTAGAAGGAAGAACCTTTTTCTCTGTACAAATATAATACAATAACGATGTTGTGTGCGTCGAAAAGATAAGCAGTCTTTGTAAAAGTATAATTCGAACGTAAAAAAGTTGAAGTAAAAACCAAAGAAACCGATAAAAAGTGGCACTTCTTCGGTTATTAACATAAATTAGGTTTTAATCGTACAAAAAAGCAGATATGTCGAAGAATAAACGTCGAAGTAAGCATTAAAAAAAAAAAAAAAACTATAAGTAAGTTTTTTTGAAAAAAAAAAAAGAAATGAATGAAAAAAACAAAAAGAAACCGAATGAAAGTCCGGAAAAGAACAAAAAATTTTTGTTTTCAGCTTTACTTCGACCAGAAATGAGAAAGAGAAAAAAAGAAAAAAGAATGGAAGCAAAGATGAAAAAAACAAAAAAAAACAGAAAACTTTACGTATTACCAGCTTCTTACGTTTTTATTATTATTATTATTTTTTTTTTTTTTGTTTTCGTCAACTTACTATTAAAAAGTTTGAAACAAACCCACATTACCGTTTTGAATTTAAAGAAAAGACAAAAACCTGTAAAACGATAAACTTTACATAAAAATACGATTTTTTTTCTTCTGTCTTTTATGAAAAGGACGAAAAAAAAGTTTTTCGTCGTTTTTATGGCAGATCTTCGTCGGATGTATTTATTTATTTTTTTTATATTTGTTTTTGCCGTCATTTTTGTCCTTTATTATTCTTACCTTCTTTTTTTCCTTTCTTTTTCGGAAATAGTTGACGAAAAAATTTTAGAACTGTGCTGGAGTGTTTGCAATTTCGTTTAAAATTTCTGACTTTTGTTCTTGTTCTTCTTTTTTTTATTCTTTTGCCTTACCATTTTTATTACTCAAAAAAAAAAAAAAAAAAATCATAGTAAGAAAAAACGATACGAGAATTGGAAATAAAGGGTACAGTAGGAAGAATGAAAATAGAGAAACTGGAGCGATTTTATATTCTACACGTTGCTATGGTTCAAAATTTCGAATTTCGAATTCTGATGTTGACACTTTATAATTTTGTTCCCATTGCTCATCTTATTTTACATGAGTAGTTTCATCTCGATCAAAAAAACGTGGCTGGCCCTATTTACAAGCTATCTAAAATGTAGAAAAATTTTTGGTATCACTCCTAGTCATTCACACGCTTCACGCATCTTCGATGCTCATTAAATAGTAAGCTAGTAAGCTTTTTCGAAATGTGTAGCATTTTGAAAGCGTCCGGTGAAAATGTCATACAGCACACTCGATGCATGTTACGTGTATATATACGTATATACATATACCTTCAGAATCATGTACGTTGCTCGCGAACTTATTTATTTTCGATTCTTTAAACAATCAATTTTTAAATTCGTTTTTTATCCTAAAACTCGACAATGACCACCCTCCAGCTTCCGCCATCGCCAGTCTCAATTCCGAGTTGTTACTCCTTTGGAGATCGGTAATGAAGTGCAATTCGAGCAAGCCGATCGTCTTAACTCGAGCCGATCATCACAAGTCGACCCATTTGGGGGAACATGGGTTTCTTTCCCCAAACGTGATGACAGGCGATTGACTCACCCACATTTCCTCTTCTACCATTGTATTAAGAATACAGTAGCGGTGTCACGATAGATTCCACTGTACGACCTTAGACAAATGCCTTTCCAAATATTTTTTGTAAAAAATAAACAAAACAAAAACACCTTATCAAAGAGATCTTGGCGAATTTACAAGAATAAACCCTCTCCTAAAAATTGCAAGAGGCCTAGAGAGCAGAAATTTTAATATATTACTCTAGGAGACCCACCCAACAACCCTATATAGTAGAAATTTGCGTGCTTGTTTTTTGCTCTTATTGTGATTCTCCTTTGACGGAGCAGGGAGCCAGCCACATTGTCGCATTCCAAATCGCAAATTTGCGTGAAGACTGTTTATACACAACACAAATGCCTGTATCTTTATGATAATTGACAGGTGACATTATAACATATTACACACCGGGGTTCAAAAGTAAGTTAATGTTCAGATTGCCACAAAATGTTAAAATTCTCGCATAATAATGAGTTTAGCCCGAAAGTTATATACGAGGGTGTATAACATCGACTTCCTCATTCTAAACGAATCAACGTTTTGTTCAAAAATTGTAACCTTTACTTTGATATAAAGATAACTCTCCCTGATGTAATTTGAATGTACCTCCATTTAAAAAGATGCGTCATATTTTTTTACATTGTAGTTACATTTATCAGTAATAAAAGCTACTTTTTGCTCGCAAAATACCAGCTTAAACGTTGTCTTTTCGGTCATAAGAACGTAGCTAAGGGTGGCATAGGGGCAGTTGCCCTGCCCCATAACCTTATTTTTAGTAAAATGAAACTTATAGTGACGTTATACGTAAGTAATAAAAGCGTTTTGTTGCATATTGGGTGACAAAAACAGCGTTATGTGAATGAAGAGAAGGAGAAGAAATACTAAAAAAAAAATATATAATGATGAGGGTAGGGAGGAATGAAATTTTGTGTGGTTGACACATTGGAATTTAGGGAAGAGAGGCATGGTTTCTTTTTCTTCTTCTTTTCTTTTCTTTTTATTTTTTATCATGACAAAAGTTTTTTTTTTTGCTCGTCACTTTTAAAATTAGGAAAAAATTTTAATAATAAATATGCAACAGCGAGTTCCATGAATGCTAAATTTCTCAAATTTTCTAAATTCTCAAAACTGATGAGCAAATAAAAAAAGAGTGCGAGTTCCTCTGAGGTATACTCATGAACGATTGGTGTGTAAACATAAAATAGTGTGGTTGTGTGCTTGCACAATGCCCTAAACATCATGTAACACACACAAATAAGAGTTACGATTCTAAGAGTTACAGTTATGCGAATCTGACAACTGTAATTCTTATTTAGCCCTTACCATAGACACCAAGCACTGAGATGTTTACCCATCAAAAAGTCGTCAAATAATTTTTTTGTCCTCCTCTTGAAGAAATCCTGGATATACCCCTGTTCCCAAGTCGTGTAAACTCACTTTTGATTCAGAACATTGTTGTGGAAGATATTTTTATAATTATTGATCAGAAAGTATGTTTTTCGCATTTAAAATGAATGAAAGGATCATCAATATTAGTGCTTATCATTGACAAATCAGTTGAAAGTGTAAACATCGATATAAAATGAAGGTGCCTCCTTGTACAGTAATGTGTCACGTTTTTACATGGATGCTTGTATTCGATGCCTCCATGTAAAAACATGACCCATCTTATTACATGGTAATTACACCTACAGCTTATTTATAAATGATAAGTGCTACGTTTTAACCGCAAAATATTGACTTTCCGATTACCTTTGTATAATAAAAAACTTTTTTGTTTGTCGTTTTTATTGTAGCTCCACTTCCAAAAAGACGCAGATGTCCATTTTTAGGACAATATACGGTCAGTAATACCAACGACCTTTGGAAAATGGCTGCAAGTACGGATCAGATTCGTGGTAACCTCAAAGAAGAAAAAGTTCCGTGTGAAAACGAAAAACAGATTCTGTCTTTGGGGTGCAACGATGCCGAAACAATGGAGTTCAAGTCGGAATGTAATTCAGATGTCACTGCGAGTGAGTAACTGTAATACTTACCTACTGGCTACTACTTACATGTATGTTGTTTTCTTATTCTCGAGTTCATATTGTTGAGGGAGCTCAAGTAAGGCGATAATGGGGATAGTGAAATTTTATTTGTGGACATAAGCCAAATCTTTGTACAAATAAATTATAAACCACTCAACAACATGGATTTTCGATCATTTTACGCTGCTTTATTCATAAAATTTATGGGTGCCGAGCGAAACAGAATCTCACTTCATAAAGGTAGCAGATGGTGAACATCTGGAGGTTATCCCCATTATATCCTTCCCATTTATATCGCTTTTTTCTCTGGTGGGAATCCCACGTTCCAGCTCATGGCAAAGAGTCATTTTACTCAGCCGAATTGTTGTTGACAAAAGGAACTCTGATACACCTTCTTTGTCTTATTTTAGAAGTTTCTCATGAAAATAGGAGGCTTGAGAGCCTTCAGGAAGGAAAAAAATACCATTCTTAACATATTATTATCATCCCTTCGTGACAAATGAAGCAAGTTTCCCCATTTTCTGAATAATTTTTAAATGAATAAAATCAAAAAAAATTGGGACTACAAAATTGCAAGGTGCCGGAATGATCGACTTTTCAACAGCAGAAACGGACATCGATATTCATTCAAAATATACCTTGTATTGTGTGTACAACAGTGCTAAGTGTACCTGCGTATATTTTAATTGGACACTATTGCGGGAAGATGTTTGAGGAAGTTCGGATAAATGTCCATTGCTGCGAACAAATAGGTACTGAAAATGTATGCAAACTCGTGGTAGAAGACAGATGTTGTACTTTCAAAATATATTTATATTATGTACCGATGCAATTAAATGCAGACGGTTGTAGCCGTACATCAGTTAGGTAATGCATTGAAAATACGTACGATGAAAAATTATTTTCTATTATCATTAGATAAAAATCTTAATTTATAATTTCTATGTGGTGCGTCGCTTCGGTGCTCCCTGAACATTTGCCACTACATATTCAGCTTTTATAAACTACCTTGCAACTTTTAACCACTTTCAATGGTAGCTTCACGTTTACCAAGGTGTCACGTCTCCTCGCATGCTTCGAATTATGAAGTACATTAAAAAAAATACAGTATGTCCGTAATCACTCTCAAAAATAAACTTCCTCAAATTTTCATATAATTTTAATCGCGTTTCGATTTTTCAAAAAAAAAATGAAAAATTACTTTTGCGATGAGCTATTTATTAACTTAATTACATACAGTGGAAATGGCGAAGATGTTCATCATAATGTTGAATTGGTGACTCTGGCATTCGAAAAAGTTTCTAAAATTCTGCATGGACACATCCGCTAAGGTGATGGGCGCGAGTCGTTCCTATTCATGACTCTCACAGTACTTTCGTGGCTCCTGGTGCTGCCATTTCACAGTACTATCTGTAATGTGTGGAGCTATAAGAAGGCTGTTGCTGGAGGTACACTCAACTCCATGCGCACTATTGCCGCCGGTTCTCATTATAGCTCTTTCAAGATCAGTTGGCAGTAGGTCGGGAGATGAAGAAGCTGCATGTTCATATGTTTTCATTGGAAGTTACCAGCTGTATGGCTGCCGCAGCTCGGCGATTCAAACCTGGGCATTACAATTCCGCGCTATTTGTGGAGTGGTTGGTGGGAGGATGGGAGAAGAAGATTCGTCTGGATATGGCATCGTCTGATGTTTTTAGCTGTTGAGCTACAAGCTCAAGGATTCCAAACGGCATCCTGCAATTCGATTGGTATAATAGCATCGGGCATATCTTCGGGACTCTGTCAAAACCGACATAACCATGGACGAAGCTAAGGGGGGATGGGGAGGCACCCCCAAAAGTTTTGGTCTGTTGGCAAAATTGTACAAGTCGTTTTAGTTGGAAAAATTGCGTCTTAGAAAAAAAAAAGGACATAGGTAATATACGAGTGTGTTAGATGATTTTTTTTTTTTTTTAAGCAGTTGGTAATTTCAAAAATTTTAGTTGGCAATTTTCATTTTTCACCCCTCCCCCAAAAAAACCTTTCGCTACGTCTTTGGACATAACGCCTACTCATGTCCCCCGTGGACAACTTTCATCGTCAGTTCATTGAGAAAAAAAATGACAACATTGTAAAATTTTCAATGACAAAACCTATTTTGTTCAAGTTGAGGGTTGTTTTTGTATCTTACCTCAGATCTGTCAACTTTGAAAAATAGCGTCCAAATCGGATTTCCGCGTTCGCCTTTAGTTTTTCCTCCCTTACCATCGGAAGGGCAGTTCTTCTACATCGATGCCAAGTTTCGTTTTTCAAGGCTTGTTTAGTAAAGTTAATTCTGGCTCAGGACTTTCAGTGGGAGTCTCTGTGTTACCGTATTCTCATTCAACATTATGTATATTCGTGTGTTTCAGCTTACTCTTGCCATGGCTATTGGATGGATGGCAACGGTACCAGTTACTTAATTGCACTGCCGCAATTAGCGTTACCGCAAAGTCATACCCCCTCGACGAAGGACAAATACTGTTTCGTCATTTACAATGTACCAGATTCATCGAGCACATCTGACGGATCACACAGACCACGCCATTTACAACTGTATTCGTTAACCAAGTCATGTAGACCAGATTTACACATCGAAAACGGAGACCCGTACAAGATGTTCAATATTACTCATCGTGGTGAGAACCTTTTACGTTCCGGCGTGTTTGTTTCTTCGAAGGCATCTACCCACCCTACCACATACCTGCTACTCTCAAAGAGGATTAACTTCCAAAATTTCAATTTCCTCCCCCTTCCTTCAAACATTAACTTGTGATTTGATAAACGATATTTTGAAGTCTCTGTAACTCTGTGGTCCCTTCATAGTACCTATAGAATTTAAAGCTCATTAATTCATTACCTATGTAGGCTATTGAAGTATGGTCGTGGTTTTTGTTTCTTCTTTTCCCTTAATAATTTAAATTATGCCTCCCTGGGAAAATGTTGCGGAAAAACCAAATGGAAAAACATAATTATCTCTTAGTGAAAAAAGTCTCGTCGTATTTCAATAGATAGCCGCAATATTATTCGAATACCCTCGAATTATTGATCATAATCGTAAATGGTATAAGCTTGGAAAACTTGCTGTTCGTCACCAGTCACCGTTATGAGGCTATCTTTGCATCGGTTTACTCGAGTGTGATAAAGGTATTTTAGCAAACGTCTAAATGCGGGCAGTTTGTCCGACAAAATATTTACAGTTGCCAAAATCTGTCCGCTGAAATCTGAAAAATAAAAAAAATGGTCTGGTTGTAATGGGACTGTGTGTTTGTACTTGTCTTCAGGTGCTCTCTTTCGAGAATTCGCTCCTTAAGCCGAGTAATTGGTGCATCTGGTAATGGACTAGAATTCTTATAAGCTTAAATCCTGTAAGGGATCCCCTATCACACAAGCTACCGAAGTTGATATTTTTTTTGAAGTAAAGAGCAATTTATTCGCGCATGTTCGAGCAACTTCAAACAATAGCTGTGCTCGATGTGGCAAAAAAGTGCCACACTTGCTGTTAGCATGTAGTTGGTTCTTATAGTTCAGCCCACTCTACACTTGTGTCAGTTTTGGAAAGTAACAAAACCCAAAAAATTAATATCTCAAACAGAACTATTTAAAGAACTTTTTCGATGTGAAGGAACTGATAAGTGATTAGACCAAGGCCGGTTTTAAGGTGGGAGATTTGGAGTATAATCCCCACCATCAGCACTAAACAAAAAAATAGTCAATTTAAAGCACAGTTATTCGATTTTTCAAATTTTACACCTATGAAATATATAATAAAGTGTTAACCCATCCTAAAAAAATTCACGAATATTATAAAATGTGATTCAATCCCCCCACCTTGAACTGGATTAGACGCACAGGACACGTGGTACAAAATTATAAATACGATCACATCTTTAGATGAAAACCTTTCTTCAGATTTTATCTACCGACGTATGTATGTGTACGCCTCTCTTCCCCCACTTTCAGCTCTCTTCTTTCTTTCCTCGTTAGTTTCTTGGTTCACACCCTCATTTTCGTGCCTGGTTGCTCCCCATGCCGACCATGTCTGTCGAACATGAAGAAGTTTTGCTTCGAAAAGTTTGTCAATTCAGCAACTGGTTGTCGACCTTCTGGGTGTCCGTGGCGTGGACCACAGGTTAAAAACTAATAGTCTAAAAAGTCTCAATTCCTTAAATGGAGTATGGTAATTTAAAAATATACCATGTTTGGTTCACAGAATCTTAGAATCTGAAGAGAAAACAAAATTATTGAATCTACTCGGCACATAAATTTTAAAATTTTGCTACCACCTCCTCCTGTGAATGTAAAAAATTTGTGTATCTCGAAAGAAAAGTTTTAAGATTTAGCCTGCAAATGTATATATATATCATGATAATTGCTAATTACCTAGATTTGTTACGGAACTCTAAAATAAATAATTAATTCTTGCGCTGTTTCTCGATTCGGCTTAAATTGGATACATTTTCTATTTTCTCGGCATCTACCTACTAATTTTATTGAGTAAAAAAACAGTTGTAAATTTTCTCAGTTGCCAGTCACAGAGCAGATTTTTTCCGTTTTACAGGAGGTTATATGTAGGCGTTTTCGGATGTCTCAACGGCTATTTTGGTGATTTTTTTAATTTATCAGTTATCATGTATAGTATAAAACGGGTAAAATTCGATTACCTGGCTGGTTATGCCGGGTGTGGTAAGATTCTCGATGGATAAACAACTGATAGTCTCCCACCTCGGTGCAAATTAATTGAGTATGTTTGTGGGAATATGCTGGTTATGTATTGATTGGGTTTGGCCAACCAGGGCCGCGTACCACATTCACTACCTCATTTCCCCCACTCTTCTCCCTTTTTGTTTTCTCTGTTGGTTTGTTAGGACCATTTCATAAATTTGTTTCAGTTCAAAATTTACCCACAATGTGCCAAAGAAGTTTCGCTTCGATGAATGAAATTAAAAAGACCTTAAGGCTTGTTTTGACTTTTGATAATAGCTACATGTCTTATTGCCTAATTACTGTTAACGCATTTTTTATTTCTTTATTTATTTTTGCTCGGTGTATCAATCAACTAATTTAAGTTGGTACGATAAATTTATCATTCTAATACTGTAATTTTTTTTTTGTTTTTGTTTTTGTTTTTTGTTCACAGCTGACTGTGATGGATTATCACCGAATGGAGCGCACCCACTACAACAAAGTCATATCTCTGTAGTACTATCATTAGCTGTCGTCACCGCTATTTCAGCCCTTTTAATGAAACATATTAGCAGATGATGCCGCAACCATCGCTACTACGCATAGAAATTCAAAATAAATGCGTAAACTTTTACACGTTTCTCTTTCTATTTTTTTTCTTTTTTTCCAGACATAGAATTTGATATTAAATTCTTAATCCTTTATTCTTTCTATATTTGTTTTCTTCTTTTTTTTCCTTCTTTTTGTCGTCGATATTCGTTGCTTTTGACCAACTATTAAGATGACCTGTGATACTTTTTTTTCGTTTTTACCAAAAATCAGCGTCATCAGCATCTATTATATTTTATTATAATTGATTTTTTTTTTTTTTTTAATGTGAACGATTGTGATGTTTAGCTGAATTAATTTGAATTTGTCGGTTTGTTATGTGTAAAATTAATTTCTGTACATACATGCGAAATTGTTTTTTTTTTTTTTAAATTTATACGCCCGAGGCGAAGTTTGTTAATACCTCTCTCGTTATTTTACCACGGCTAGTCTGTTGTTTTTTTCTCCTTTTTACTTCTTCTTTTTTTGGTGGTGCTTTTGCTCTTCTTTTGTTTACTGTAAAAATTTGTGTAATTGTTTTATTTGTTTTTTTTTCTTAAAAATTTCGGTCCCAAAAACAAGTTACAGAGATTTCTGCCTACGAGTTGAAAGTTTTTCTCCGTTAAAAATTAAAATGACCGTAGAATATTATCATATATGCCTACGTGGCTGCGTCTAACAATTTTTTCTTCTTTATAAATAACGTAGAAACGTTTTTTGCTATGTTCCTATTAAATTTTTGAAACTGAAAAATTCTTTCGCTTTTTGAAAATACGCCCTTTTACTGTATTTTTCTCCTTTTCCTTTTTTTTTCCTTCTGAAAGGTTCAAATCTAAGGCAATAAAAATCGCTCGTTTGGCAGAATTTTTCACCGAACTAAAAACTTACGTTATAAAAATCCTTCAAAAGACAGCCCGATTAAATTTATTTTTATTTATCACTGGAACTTAAAAAAGTGTTTCTTTTATTTTTGTTTTTTTAGCGCCCCCTTCAAATAACCACTCCGGCCACCGACATCCTCAAAAATAATATTCTTTACTTCTAGTCTAGTCCATAAATTTTACGTATACCTATGACATTGACGCGTCATTTACATTTGGTTACTGAGATTCATGAATTCATCTTTTTGAGGATTGTCATTTATATTTTTAATACTGACACATTTCGTCTTAATTAAAATTATATAAATCGCTGTGCATTTACTTAAACGAGCTATCTGTATCGTACTAATCAATTATTTCTGCGAAGGTCGATACTTTTTATCCGTAATGAATATCTATTATCGATATTCAATCGTGTTTCTTTATGAAATGAGTACACGTACTCACCCACCCATTTTCTTTGCATTTACTATTTATTTAATATTCTAACAGATACAACTCCATCAATAATTTCAATTTGTCCTTCAAAAAATGTTCGTATAATTTAGCGTTAACTCGCGTTTTAAATATACCTAAATGTTCTTTTTCATCTCTGCGTGATCTGCTATTTTCCACCGTTGGAAAGTACGTTTATATGCAGTTCTTTCAGTGAAATCGAACTATCTACCTTCATTCTTCTCGTTTTCCATTTCAATTCATAAATGTTTTGGAATTTATCAGCTCTTGTTTTATTTTACATTTTAATTTTTACATTTAGAATAAATGTACATTTTTATTTAAATTATCTTCTTTTTTTTCCTAGTTAATTATTATTGTACATTCCTTTTGATTTCTATTGTTCATTATTTGTTTTTAAAAATTATTACTACCATTTTGTAACTTTTTTTAAACAAATATTTACTTTCTGTGTATTTCTACGGTTGTAATATAAATGTATGCTTAAAAATTAATACAGTCGTATTCGAACGGGCCTCATATTCATTTATAGCTCCAGTTTTCTCAAAATTCCTCTTTCAAGAAGAAACATGATGTGAAGTATTCAAGTATATTTTGAACGAACAACTCGAAAACGTAGTTTATTACACGAATGGTTTTAGGAATTATTACACGTGAAATGTAGCCCATTTTTGGGTTTTATTATTTACTTCAATTCAACACCGAATAGAGTGATAATTATGTTTTCATTAATTTTAAAGTTAGTAGAAAAAAGTTCTGGAAGTTAACAAACTAATAGGTACTAGAGGCGCTCTCTGTTCTCACAACATCAAACTATTATGTATTAATAATCTTGAAATTCGAATTTTAAACGGTACTAATAATGCTGTCTACTTGAACTACTTCAAACTATGTTCGCAATGCAAAATAAAAATAATTTTAGATCAATTTTGGTATCAAAATATCGATCTAGTTTATCACAACTTGAACGAAGAAAGACTTAAAAATAGTTAAAGGCGCAAATATTTCGAAAATGAAGGCTTTTACGTAGTAATTTCGAAAAGAAATATACATATTTATGTAAGACAAAAAGAAAAATATAAAATATATAGGTACTTATAACGCTATCTATAAGAGTTATTGAAAACTATTTTCCACACTTTAAAAAGTATTATCTAGCGCTCTCTATTAAAGCTTTTTCGAACTATTACGTAAAATTATCGAAATAATATTTGAAACATCGACATCGAAACCAACATTGATATCGAGTTGTTATTAAAAATTTCGGGCGTAAAAAGGTGTTTTTGAAAATTTTAGCCAAAAATAGTTAAAACTGCGAATATCTTGAAAACGGTAAGAGAGAGAGCAAATTGGACGAAATTTTTCCCCCCTAGACGACACAGCCCCACATGAAATAACGAGAGGAATACGTTGAGCGAATTTGTAGCCCCGGCCTCGGGGGGGGGGAGGTTGTTGCAATTAAAAAAATTCACTTTTCTTACTGACGGGGTAAGGAGAAATTTCGTTCGCTCAGAATAAGTATCTTACTCTATAGATTTTAATCAAAATACGCTCAAAATGTTGCTGACCATCCGTAGAATGTCCTAAGCTATTCATATTTTAAATTTAAAAAATTAAAAGGCTGTAATTGAAAAAAATGAGAATTTAAAGATTGAAAAAATTATTGTCATAATTTGGGCACATTCACCAACAAAAGCTACTCATTCAGATTAACACAGCCGGTTTTTTCGTTTTTGTTTTAAATAAAATTTATTATCCCTACCTAACAAACAATTATATGTAGAAGGGTGCCAACTAAATGTTCCACAGTGTTCGTAATATTTTGAGTATGTACTGAACTAGTCCCCCGCCAAAAATAAGACAAGTTGATATGGGGCCACTGGCCATTAACCCCGCGGGTTGGCCTACCTGACCCCACCCATCGCAGCAGCAAACTGCGATTACCAATTCGATTCAATAACCCGCGTTTAGTTAATCTCCAGCGTTGGATCAATTTCTGAAACAAATTTTTTTCTTTAAATGTACACGGTCAAAAGGGCCGAAAAAAAGTAAAAATAAAAGCTTACAGTAAGCACATGTCATCGGATGTGGACGATAGAAAAGGAAACATATTCAACTTGCTCGTAGGGGGCTGTAAAATTATTTCTCAGTAAGCATAAATCAACGTCAAACCTGCCTGGAATATGAAAATTTGGCTATTTTTGCTCTATCTCGAACAGTTCACAGATATTCTCGTTCAAAGTCTTCTGAATTTGAAAAGATATTATTCAATTTTGGGTAAACGATTGACGATAGGTTGTATAATCTGAACAAATGCAGACGCTACGATCACAAATCAATTCAGTAACCTGCTAAGGTGTTACACGATCAATTTTTAATAAAACAAAAACCAGTGCATGTTATCCGATGTAGACGATAAAAAAGCTTAAAAGGCCATTTTGTCACTTGCTCATAAACGGATGAAATTTTCATCACAGTTGGGGTAGAACTCCATTTATCCTTAAAAAAGCAATGCTGGGGGTAAGATAGTTTTGCTATTTTTGCATTATCTTAAAGATTTTCAGAAGTTATCGTTTATCTTTCTTCTTCCTTCAGTCGTCACTGTTTTACTTCCAGAGAAAAATTTTAATTTCGAAGCCCAAAAACCAGTCAAAAACTGTTTCCTATAATTAACAGAAATATAAGTGAAAAAAATACAAGAATACAATGCGAGCTGATTAGAAGAATTTTTCGAATTTATTTGAGGGCACTCCTTAAATTTATATAAATTAGACAGGTTGACGCACTCTTATAAGAACACGTTACAAAAGTCATTTTTGAAATTTTATCCCACTACGTAAACGCTAGTGTTGTTTGCGCTTTATTTCCCTTCCCCTGCTCTACAATTCGTAGAAATAACGACACTTGCGCTTACCTAGTGGAACAATTTGTGCCAATTACAAAATGATGACGATTCTATTACATTAGCTTTATGGGAGTGCGTCAACTTGTCTAAGTCTATATAACTTTAACACCTCCAATGGAAGTTGAGCACGAGGAATGATCAATCTAAGTCAAATAATTTTGAAAATAGCTTCATAAAAATAAGGGTCTATACGGAAGCACCGAGAATAAAGGTAACAACTTCAACATTTTTCACATTTTATTGTTCAATAATCAAAACAAGAACAAAAATTTTCAAAATGAAAGTTAACAATAAAGGACTACGCAAATTACAAAATTACAGTAAGTTCGTAGAGGAATAATAACCTGCGACTTAATAAACAACAAAATTACTCACATAATTATAAATACTAACATAATTAATCACCCAACAACAAAATTTCCTATGTATATGTTTGTTTACTTATAAAATTCCATTCTCAAATAAGTCTTTTTTCGTTTTCTCGCCTAATTTATCGATTCTGAAAAAATAAAAAATAAAAAATAATGAACGAGTGCTGCTGTAGCTATACTACTCATGAAAGATTGTGATGTAAACCTGAAACTACATAATTATCTAATCAATACTAAAACGGCAAATTTTCCATTAATTTGGGTTTTCCATTTCGTCTATTTTTAAACCTTCAAAGATGACAGAAAAATTACATTGATAGTGGATTTATGAAAATTTTCTGCTCTTTTCAATGAAACCAACTTCAGCTCGCTAGTTTAAGTAGCAGCTGAGGAATCATTAATTTTAATAGATATTGAGTTTATCATTATGAATGGAAGATAAGGAGAGGTCTCTAAATTCTATAAATGGCAAATTTTTTTTTTTTTTTCGTTTATTTTTGAACTGTTAAAGATGATAAAGAAACTATATGAATAGTGTGGGGATGTTTCCCTCTTTGCCTCCCTCAGGACTTGGCCCTGCGTCGACAGACGGGTCGCAGACTAAAGTCCGCGACCCATACTAATTGTGCATTGCACGTTAAACGAATTACATCGTCTGTAGGCACTCATACAGACGATGCGTTTCTGTGTTTACCGTGAGGCGGTAAACTGAGGCAAGTGAGTATGTAATACTTACATACTCACTGACAGTATACGTGCTGCGGTCCATATAAGGTACCGCATCGCTTTTGGACTATTGCCCCAGTTAGGAAGTACGATTAGTGTACGGTAAGGCATCTTAAACTGGCTGGCTACCGGTACCAAGAAATAAATTGGTTGCTCCACACGTAAACCATTGTCTCCCTCAAAAGTTCCATGAACCCCGTGTAGGTAGCATCTACCTACACCAAACAAGCCACAGTGGTGACCTCGATGTTGCTACAGTGGTTCAGGCGTGAAAATGCTCAACAAGCGAGAAATCTCTCTGCTGATAAGTGCGGCTTGAACGCGACTTTTTTATTAGCTAGAAATAGCTGATGTGACTTAGGTGACTATTAGTTGACTACGGAGTGGGAAATTTACCCCCTATACCAAATAAACGTTGCCCCATAAACCAGACGGGTCAACAAATTCTCGGTAGAACACGCATATACATCTGCTAGATAGGAAATAGTCCTACAATAATTTCTGCTACAAATTCGGTTAAGCTGGATTTTCAAAAATTAAGAAACGGAAAAATAATACGAAAAATAATGCTAAAAAACGACGAAACTAAAATGCCTGGAACTTCGACTGAAAATCCTGAGGAAAAAGAACGTAGCAGGCTCAGATAGAAAAAGAGCTGTTCGATCAATATATGAAGGAGATTGTAGCCAAGGCAATATCGGAGTATGACAAAAAGAAGGTCGAAGAAAATGCCAAAAATACACTCAAAAAACAGATCCAACTACCAGAGTTTCTCCAAAAGGACGTAGAAACCTGGTTTATACTACTGACTGGCTGTTTCCGACTCGAGGAGATTCCTTGAGAGCACAGATATAGACAATTGTGTGGAAATATGCCTGCACAAATCATAAAAGCTTGTCCTGACATCATGGAATGTCCTGATAAAGCAGAAGATTCGTACAGTTGGTTCTAGAATAAAATAAGAACTGTATTTGGCATAACTGCTAGAGAGGAAATTCGAGAACTGATGAGAGGCATGTCCATCGGAGATGACAAGCCCACAGTATTTATGGCTAAACTCATGAAAAAAGGGGATAACCATATATCACCCTTGGTAATAGCTGACTGATTTTGCCAACAACTACCTACATCAGTTGTGCAATCACTTGGAGCTCTAAATCTTACGAACGCTACCAGTGATGAAGCATTAATAAATTTGGCCAAAGCTGCTGAACAGGCACTGGAATACACAGATAAAACTGCAATCAGCGCCATTTCAGCGGAAAAATCCAAAATAGAGGAACTTAGGGCGACCCTATATTCCACAAAAATATAGGAAAAAGGCGTTCGACAGTGTTCATAACTTATCGCACACTGGACCCAGGAGTACGACTAAATTAATAACCTCGAGATTTGTATGGCCCAATATAAAAAAAGATTGCAACAACTGGGCCCGTGCTTGTCTAAATTGCCAGAAATCCAAAATTGGCAGACGAAATCAAAACTTGGGAAATTCAAACATACTGACAGATTCAAACACATTCACGTAGACTTAGTTGGTCCTTTACCACCTTCTTGTGGCTACAAGTATCTGATAACCATTATAGACCGAGCTACTCGCTGGCCCAAAGCAATTCCACTCACGGAAATGTCAGCCCCAACAGTGGCTGTAGAAATATATTCAACGTGGATTGCTAGATACGGTGTGCCCCAAAGCAAAACTACAGACCAAGGTCGACAATTCGAAAGCCAAATATTCAACGACCTAGTTAAGACCTTGGGTGCTAAACACTGGTCCACCATAACTTACCACCCACAATCTAACGGGAAAGTGGAAAGGTGGCATAGGGCTCTAAAAGCCTCAATTATGGCACACGACACCAAAAGATGGATTGATAGGCTACCAACCATCTTATTAGGCCTCCGATCAGCCTTGCAAACAGATACTGGACACTCAGCTGCTCAACTAGCACTCGGTGAGGAATTGCGCTTACCAGGGGACTTTTTCTATGAAACCAAAGAAATTAACCCCGAAACATTAGTACAATACATAAAAGACGATGCAAGTCAATTTTTAAAACAAGCTGCAACTCATGGCAAACCTAAAACCTATGTCTCGAGACACTTAGCGACAACCACGCACGTGTTCTTACAAGAAGAAGGGATGAAAAAGGCTTTGCAGAAACCCTACACCGGTCCTTATAAAGTAGTGGATAGAACAGAAAAAACATTCACCCTACTCATAGCCGATAAAGAGAAAAAAGTCTCAATAGATCGTGTAAAACCTGCATTTTTAATAGCAGATGATAAAGTCAATGTCACGAAAAATTACAAGGAAAATGATATGGATACTGACATAAACATAGTCAAAGATCCACAAGAAATTGTCGAACAAAATAACGACACTCAAAAGCTACAAACACAGCCAGAAATAGTGCAAGAAATGCATAGCGATGTACTCAAACCAAATTTGGAAAAACCGGCTGCAAAAACCAAATCTAAAAAAGTTGTCAAATTCGATGACAACGTACGAAAATATTACTACGATCCAAAAGCGCCTATAAAGCCTAATAAAAAAGGCAAGCCTAAAGGTAGTTATAAAAAACAAAATCAAATTCCAAGTCGTAGATCAGAAAGGTTAGGTCAACACCAAAATAACTAAACCAAAACATGAACACAAATACAAAATTCACTCATACGAAAACCACAAAATTCCCAAACCATAGAAAAATAAATGGTTATAAAAAAGCAAAATAAATTTATTCACAATCAACCCCTGCATCAAAACATAGCAGAAGGTTAAACAAAAATTAAAACATCAAAAAATGGTCATAAAAATCAAAAATAAATCTTCCGCTTCCAGGACTAGAGCCTAGACGCAGAGAAGAAAAATGCGAAAATAAATCAGCTCAAAAATAAAACATCTATCGTGAAATTCAAAATAAATTCACGTGCGTTCTTATAAACAGAAATCAGCTGACGAACAATGAGAAAAGGTGCAACTGCAATGACACACATCCTTATCGCAGAACATACCACAATGTACGTTGCGATAAGGATATCACACCACCGTTCCTTATTGCATTGACCTATATAAAAGAATAAAGTTCATTCACTCGAATACGCTGACCCACATAAAAGCACGTGGTAATTTAAATCAACGAATTTTGCTCGTAGAAACTTCTACGTGGGAATTTCTTAATGGTGGGAAAATACTAAATCTATTATACTGAGATGAATTATGATAAACTCGACGACAAATTCGTACCAAATGAAACAGCCAAGAGCAATACACAATCATTCGTTTGTCGAATACGCTCCGAGCATCATCGCATTCTGAATTTCTAAAAATTGTTCAATTTGAACACCTATTTTCTGTGCCAAAATTGCTTTTGAAAATTTTCTTATTTTCCAATTGTCATAACTAACACCTTGCATCTTACTGAAAAATGTCTTCCAATTCTGAACCTTTGCTCGACTATGAGGAAACCCTCCTTGCAGAAGAGCAGGAACAGAACAATCGGGAGCATGACATCATGGTTTCTCAACTTTCTTTGTCGGCGAGCAATTTCGCTTTGAGTTCCACTCCGAGGCCTGAGGTCAGTTCAGTCTTAGCTGAAATGACCCAATCTCTTCCTCGCCACCTTCCTATTGGCGAGACCTCGGATGCTTCATGATCCATAATTACCCCCATGGATGTGGACCCATCTAGGAGCATTCAGCCTTCTCGCTCCGAAATCACGGTCCATAGACTGGAAACCCAACTCCAGCCTTTCGTCCAACAACGGAATTCTATGCCAAATATGAATTCTAGAAATTCCACCCAGGCAATCCGGCATAAAAATAAGAAAAAAGGAGCACGATCTTGTGCTAACTACAACCAAAGGAGGATCCTCAATTATCATACGGGGACTTTTACTGGCCATGCCTTAGGCCAGGCCCTCCGAGACATCCTCTTTGGAGGAGCTAGGTCTTACAGAGGATGTAATCCCACCGGACAATCATCAGTCCAACGTCCCCCCAACTTTTAGGGTATGACTAGACTTAGTCTTTTCGTACAAAAATACTATGGGGGAGTGGCTGTGGGGATGTTTCCCTCTTTGCCTCCCTCAGGGCTCGGCCTTGCGTCGACAGACAGGTCGCAGACCAAAGTCCACGACCCATACTAATTGTGTATTGCACATTAAACAGAGTACATCATCTGTATGCACTCATACAGACGATGCGTTTCTGTGTTTACTGTTGAGGCGGTAAACTGAGGCAAGTGAGTATGTAATACTTACATACTCACTGACAGTATACGTGCTGCGGTCCATATATGGTACCGCATCGCCTTTGGACGATTGCCCCAGTTAGGAAGTAAGCTTTGTGTACAGTTAGGCACTTAAACCGGCTGGCTACCGCCTACCGGTACCGAGAAATAATTCGGTTGCCCCGCACGTAAACCACTGTCTCCCTCAAAGGTTCCATGAACTCCGTGTAGGTAGCATCTACCTACAAATAGTAAATTTATGTAAATTTTAACTTCTTTCCAATGACAACAACTTCAGTTTTTTAGCTTAAATATAGGCTGAGGAATCTTTGAATGAAAAATAAAAAGTTTCTAGATTCCAAAAAATGTCAAATTTTCCATTATTTCCATTTTTTTTCGTTCATTCATTTCCAAACTGGTAAAAATGATCACACGTACCCCAAACACACACACACACACACACATGCACACACGCAAACGAAACTTACGATTTAACGTCTGACACTCGTAAGTCTGGCTAGCCCCTACCTAAAGCTAAGATGTTTAAATGTAAAAAAAAAATCTGATTATGAGGCCAAACTGGAAGGCAAATACACGTAACATCAGCTTTTAAGTACCTACCTGTCGAAAATAATACCGTGAACTCCTTGCTCTTTAAGTTTAGCAATGTTGTTGTTATCGTTGTTGTCGTCTCCCCAACAAAACAGTACTAAGTTATTATTCAAGATCATTTTCACCAATTTACTATCGCTCAATAAATTCTCTGAATGAGCAACGATACCCTGAAAAGTGAAACATCCACACAAATATTCAAATTTCGAATACATTAATTTAAAAATCATGGTCACGAATGAAAAAAAATTTTTTAAATTTTCAATTCCAAACATGAAACTTTTCAAAAACCAAACGCTATTGAAATTTTACTAATTGAAATTTGAAAACCTTTGGCAAACCTACGGACAATATTTTTGAAAGCGTTTCGATTCAATAAATCGGACAACTAGAGAATAAGGTACACTGAAAAACAATCTTTTGCAACACCTTCTAATAAACGACATTTTTAGACGTACCTTGACGATGTATAAAGCAGTAGATTTTAGAAACATTTAGGACCGATGTATACAGACTTCATACACTACACCGTGTTGGACGCATGCGTCATTTTATACACTGGTACTACTTTAAGCACATAGCGTTCGTCGTCATTTTCTTTAATTATTTTATTTATAATTATTTTTTATTTTTCAAAAAAATTCCTCCACTGTGAGGATCATAACCTCTGACATCTACATTCGTGAGCTTGCACTATAACCACGAGGTTTGGTAGACAGTTTGCGCTTATGTGTTTCTCAATTTCAAAAATATATATTTATTTCAATTTTTTTTTTTATGGTGAAGGGATGTTGCAAAAAATAGTGTGATACACGTGTATGTAGCAGATGACTGATACTCGTATGAATTGAATCACTCGCCTTCGGCTCGGGCAGCAAAAATCACACTCTGATCAAAATCACCTACTTTATACACTTGTAACATTTTGTCCATCGAAACAAGAAAAAGAAAGTAAACAAGCTCAAAAGACAGGATAATTTACACGTTTTGATGGAACCTCGTGCGACTCTTCGTCTAAATTACGCTCATATGAACAAAACAAGTCACCTAAAATTAATTATTAACATTGACACCGTTCGGATAAACCACGCTTTTTCTAAGAAAATAAATCTTGTTTAATTTTGTACGGAAAATTCGGTGGAGAAGAGTCGAAAATTTGTATAGAATACGCTGAAGAAACATCAAAATTTAACAAGTTTCAGGGAAAACTCTGTTTTTTCCTTTCATCTTCCTAATTACCTAAGTTTATACTTTAATTTTTCGATATTTATACTAATTTTCCACAGTACATCCTTTGATAGGCATTATAAAAAAGATAATTATTTTTCTTTTTTGTTTTTTTTGCAACGACACCATTTTTTATTCCACAATTTAACGAATTCAAAACGAAAATTAAGCTGGAACAGATAACCGGATGAAAATCAGAGACGAAATAAGTAGATACCTACATTAATAAAAAAATCTAATGTTTGACACTATTAAAGCCAATTTTACTCATCAAGCCATGAGGTACACTGAAAATCGGTTCCTCACCACGTACATAGTTGCCAGCTTCACTATTCTAACTCCAATTCAACCATAACTAGAGAAAAAAAGACGAAAACGATCGCAAATTTATGACGAATCACATTTAAGGGAATACGGAATTTAAAAAAACCTAAAACCCTCGTTTTTCAAAAATCTACGATTTTCACTTCATGGCTTGATGATACAGTTAGCTTTAACACTACCGATATATTTTTAAAGGATGAACTGAACGAAATTTTTTTATTTAAAATTCCAAATTACTGTTTGAAACTGCCAAAATGTGGATAACCCAACAACCACAATGAAGTTAATTCGCAGTCAGAGCAATACGTTTTACAGAGTCGAACAAATCGGTTTTCAAAGGGAAAAAAATTTTCCAATAAAATACAGAAATTCATCAATTTTCCATTTTCCATCGTCGTTTTCACTCCATAAAGCGTTCAGTTCTCAATAATTTTACAGAATTCGTTTCAAAAGGTCGCGAATATAAAAATAAAATACTAAAAGAAATCCGCAGCCCAAGCAGAAGAGCGCAGTTATTACTATAAATACTTGATCAGAGGCCGAAGTTGAAACAGAACCAGAAGTAATATTTTTACAAAACATGACCCAAAACTTGAAGCCAATACAGACCAAATTTCATAAACCAAAACAGGGGTAAACTAAAATGCACGGTGACTGTGACTTTATGACTTGACTCGTGAATTTTGAGATAAACTACTAGAAATTGTAACAAAAAGCCAATACCAATAAGTCGGCGCAGTTGGCAAAATTAACGGCATTCTCGATGTTTTTCATTCGTTGATCCGAGTACGGTGGATATCTGGTCGTAACGCCTTGCGTTAGGAACATTACCGGATACTTGTTCTGCTTCAATCGCGCCCTGAAATCAAATGTTATAATTTCTAACAGCTGTCAAACGAATAAGGCGAAGATAAGTAATTTTCGTAAAGTGATTTTCGGTCACTACTATTGTCGAGTAAAAGACGATTTGGGACTGATTATGGAGAGGCATTAGGCCTCATTAAAGACGGAAAACGGAGTAAGTGTGGGTGAAAACTGGCCACCTTACCACATAACACATTAAATTAGAATTTCGAAAGGAAAAAAACACGAACAATCAAGTTGTCAAATTTTATGCGAAAAAGGAGAAAAATGTGACTGAAGTTTATAACATGAGGAGTCTAATGCCACGAGTAAATTTCACTGAAGCGAAAAAAATACAACAAAATTGAAATACACGAACTGATTATTTTTGAGAATTTTCCCATCAAAGTAGGTACGCACTTTCTCCTTCGATCACAAGTAATTCGTTAAAATTTGCAACGCACACTTTCGTGAGACAAGAACGAAATTCTAAAAATCCTTTGAAAAATTGAAGAACTTATCTTTGGGACAGCCACAGTCAATTTTTTTTCTAATAAAAAACTGGAATTAACTTATGTTACACTAGTGTCCGACCGAATTTTCAGCTTTGGCTATATTTGTCCAAAAAAAGTAAATTGAAGTAAATTTTCTCTACTATCCAGAAATATTATCTCTAGATCTCCAGCTTAACCTCTAAGAAACTACAAAATAAAAAGTGAAGGTAGATGAATTCATCTACCTTCACTTTCCATTTTCTGGCTACTTACAGGTTAAATGGCAACTGAGGAATCATCGAGTGAAAGAAGAGAGGTTTCTAGATTTCAGAAAACTGCAAATTTTCCATTACTTTGCATCTTTTTTGTTTATTTGTTGTCAAAAAGTTGGAAATAATTTTACAATTGAATGGAAATGTAAATTTCATCCTCTTTTGAGCATTACAAACGCCAGCTCTCTACTTCAATTAAAGACTGAGAAATCATTTGAGAGGTTTATTTAAAAACTGAAATGTGTAGAATTGAAATGGCAACTTGAATAGTTTTTCACGAATTACAGTGAAGAAAAGTATCAAAATGCCTATATATTCAATAGCTGTTGAAATATGGCTGTTTGTAGTGGTGTGTATAAAATATTTTTCACTTTTGCGCCAGCGGCGGATTTAAGTCTCTCAACGCCCCAAGCTGTAGAAAATTTGCCGCCCCAAGAAAATATTTTCGTGCCCCCTCCCCTCCAGGAGCAATATTGCTTTTGAGAATGTGACGCATAAAATTATATCAATTTTTTCGTACAATTCAAAACAACACATCTCTAGATGATCTGATCATGTGTTTAGGTATCATTTTTTTAACTAAAAATTTGCCACCCCAAAAATTTTTAGCCCGAAGTTGCAGCTTCGTCAGCCTGTGCGTATATCCACCGCTGTTTTGCGCATCTTAATTTTGCGCAGCAATGTGTAAAATTAACATCTACTTCACAGGCCAAAAAATCGTTAGTTTACGGTTGCTACACATACATGTAAAGTTGTTGTTTTTGTTCATGTGTCGAAAAATATTTTTGAGGTCTCCTACTAATTTCAATGATAGGTCTTTAATTGCACATTCTTATTCCTTCTTTTACTTAACATCAGACTCGTGAAATGTGACTATTAAAAATGGAAACTTACATTAGATTTCTAATTTAGCATTAAAGACGGGACAGGAAATAGGGGGAGGGGAAACATCTCACCAACCTTATTCTAAACTTTAGTCACAAACTGACGAAGACGAAGAATAGGCTGTCTACATTGTATGACAGTACGAACAAAAAATCTCGCGTTTAATGTGACGCTCAGCAGTGCTGATATATATCTTAAATCATTAAAGGTGACCAGGCATAGAGTGGTAGCAACGTGCATAAGCAATATGAAAAATAAAAAAAGTTATTCAGCCAATACGAATTAGAAAATTTCGCAGTACATTGCGCAAATGTCAGGACTGAACGACGAAAAGACGATATAACGGCGGCCAGCGTTTGCGAATACCACTTGCAGTATTTGGTCCACATACTCATTCATATCGATCGGATGGTCGCATTCGTTGCTGCCGTCCTGAAACAAAAGCAATTATACAGGCATTAAAATGCAGTTGGTTTCAAATTTACGAGAATTTTTCATCGCTCAAACATATCATGCAAACTCGCTTCAGAAAGAAGTCGTGAAAATTTTATTACAGTTAATCAGGAATATCAGAATTAACATACAACATACTCTGCGATAGTTTACAAGTTTTTCGATTACTGTGAACTTACGATCGTACTAAAACATTAATACGTAAAACGGGTTGAAGAAAATGTTAAAATACGAGTAAAATAGAAAGAAAAAAACTTCACATAAGGATTTCAAAAATCAACATCATAATTATCTTATCTGTCGATTTTTTTTTTTTTTAATTACCTTGATACAATTTTGAGGACAATACCTTTTTTCCACTTATTTTAACGGGCTTTGGCTACCAGGTCATTTGACTTAGCAGCTGGAGGATATATTTCTATGTCGATGGGGGAGCCCAGCTTCACTTAATTTTCACTTAAAGTAAAATCTAAAGTGAAATCTAAATTACAAAAACCTAACATATTTTAAACGAAATATTAGAAAATCTGTCATGATTCCACTGGTTCGGTTTATGTTCTTATCATTTTCGAAAGAGGACCGAGTATTTTTTTCAGAGAGAGATCAAAGAAAGAAGAAGTTTCTAATTTTTCATCAATTCAGCTTCGGAACTGATTCTGTATAAGAGGTTTTCTGAATCACTAATTGATTCCACAGCTGTCAAAACAGTAACTCAATAACTCAACTCTCAACCGAAAATAATTTTCAATTATTCTGATCCAAAATTATTTTCGGTTGATTTAAATTATGAGAGAGGATCAAGCTGAAAATATTTCAAATTATGAATAATTAACATCATTCAATGGTGGAAGTTTTTCAAAAATAAAATAAAATAAATCAACTATTCATGGACGTCACTTACACTCAAATATTCTGAAAGAATTTTTTTAAACTCCACATTCAGGACATACAATTACCTATTTGCAAAGTGAGGTTCTTAAAAAATAAATACGTTTCACTTTCTTTGAGAAAGTTTTTTTCAACGAGTATACATCTAGTAATCTATATTTTCTGACTATCCCAGAAAAATAACGAAGTTTGAACGCGAGAAAATGTCTTCACTTCACAGTTTTTTTTCAATGAAACTTTGATGGTTGACTTCATGCCATTAAAAATAATCACCTGCAACGTCGAAGTGTACTTGATTTCAATATTAAATCCAATTTGTGGATCCACAGCGTGCAACACTTGCTCCAGAGACGGAAATGGCGAATAATCTTCTTGATCATCGTTTTCAAAAGAAAAAGTTCCGTTAATTTCGTTCAAATGGTGAATCTGATTCCAACATTATTCGATTCATTATATTAAACAAGGCAACAATACGAGATTTACAAAAAAAAAAAAAAAAAAAAAAAAACCAATAAGGCACGCTTTTTACTTGGAAGTTTTTCAGCTCGTCGTAGTTGAGTTTGTGGAATGGAAATATCATCTGTCGTTTTGGCGTCTCCCCTTTGTTTCGCACCTCAAGCAGAACATGAAAGTCGTGGTAAATAGTGGGAATCTTGTCGTTGGTGAGCTGCACATCAAATTCGATTAAATGTGCGCCATTTTGCACTGCCGATTTAAACGAACCTATTGTATTTTCACGCCATTTAGCGTTTCTGCAACAGAAATTATCAAACATAAGTAGAGGCATAACTTGACCCGCAAACATTGGCTCAAATGAATAGTGAAAATATTATTAAAACCTATACAGTCAGAAAGTGGTACCTTTTTCTTCGGGTTCCACTCACCATATTATTGAGAAAATAATATTAAGGATTCATCACCCATAGAATTTTTCATATATCAACTTTTTTTGACGTAAAATACGTTTTATAAAAATTAGGGTGTCCGAAAAATTGTATGCCAAAACTTCTTTCAATAATTTGAACACTATGACAGCTTCGGAGGAGGGATGGATCTGAGCGGAAGAGAAGAAAGTCTAATATTTTTCTATCGAAATATTGTTCAAGGTTATACGACGAAATAATGACCTATATTCAAATCCGACATTTTGTTATGAAATTGGCACTCGTCACCTCTGTAAAATTATGTGATAAAATATTCCAAGAAGTACATTAGTTCTAACGCCAGATCTACTGATACTCTACTAATTGTTTTTTTTTTCAAGTATAGGTACATTATGAATTACTTTTTTTCATTATTTTTTTATTTTTTTCATACTCAAAGATATGAGTAAAATATTTCTAATTTTCGCAGCTTAGAAATTACATTTTTCCACTGTTACAAAAATTAAATCGACGATCAGCAAATTTCAAGAAAGAAAACGAAGTCCCAAAAATCATTAGAAACAACGATACCTCCTACTATATCATAATCTCAAAAAGCTAAGAATACAAAACAATAAATTATAAGAGTCCAGACGAAAATTAATTAAAATATTCACCTGAATACTGAATGATAAAAAATAAGTAAAACCAACAGGAATCTAAAGAGTATTAAATAAATAAAACTTCTACATAGACTAATAAAACGTTGTCAAAAATCATACTTTGCTGCCTATCAAATAATGCCAAATTCTATAATCAGCGAAAAACTTCCCGAAATATATAAATAAGTAAATAAATAAGTAAGTAAGTAAATAAATAAATAAATAAATATATATATTTAATTTTTCTGGAAGTTCATTGTTTTTGGTTGGTTTTTATTAACCTCTAAGTAGCCACAAAATGGAAAGTAAAAGTAGATGAATTCATTTCACATACGTATTTATACTAATATAAGGACTAAATCTTCAGCCTTTAAAATTTCATCCATATGATGAAATGGGCCCGGAAATACGAACGAGAATAATTTTATTCTAATGACATAATGAAGAAATTAGATTTTTCATTATTCTGGTTTTTAATTTGAGTACTATTCTGATAGTTTTTTTCATAATTGTTCCACAAAATATATGATATTAAGATTGAAGGCTGATAATTTTGTTGAAAGTAGCTTCGTAACTCCTGGTATGGTCCTGTATTTCACAAATCTTAGAATTTTAAAAGTTTATTATTTCCGAATACATTTCACCAAATTGAAAAGTTTTTACAACATGATAATTCTCTAATTATATAAATTTGTCTATTTATGAGGAATAAATTTCAATAAATGTAATAAGTATCTCTCAGACTGTATTATCTCCATTCAGTATGCAAGGGAGTTTTATTTTGATTTATGGTGAAAGACCATCATAATTTCCGGTTTGGATAATACTGGTAATGAAGTCTTGTACAGTTTTATAGTTTTTGGATTTCAGAATATAAACAATAATATGGAACAAATATGTTTTCCTTTTTTTTTCTTATAATACGAAACTTTGATCCAGTTATAGTTCCGGGTCTAGAAAAACTTTTATCTTAAATCCAATCTGTACGTGTGTTCTACTGTGATTACTGTCTACGATGGTATGGAGAAAAGTTTAGAAATGGATTTCGTCCAATCTTGACGGATTACGTAAAAGCCAAAATGGATTTTCAAATTATTTTCAGATTTTTGTATTTTTTTTAACGGAGTTGAGTAATCCTTCATTTGTTCCATGTATACTGTTACATACTTTTGAGATAAACATAATATTCAAAGGACAACCCTGGACAACCACTAATGATTCTAGAAATGCAGGTTTTTTATCACATCAAATTTTGAAAATTTGCGTATTTCTAGGCCGGTTTCATCATATAGATGGGATTTTAAAGGCTGAAGATTTAGTTCTTATATTAGTACGATTAAGTATATGAAATGAATTCATCTACCTTTACTTTCCATTTTGTGGCTATTTAGAGGTTAGGCAGCCATTTTGACCTCCATAGGCTAAGCTGAACATTTTTGAAAAAAGCACATACAATAAAGTTTTAAAAAATGCGAAAAACTTTTAATAGTTTATTTTGTATTACATGTCACATGCTCTTCTCGTTAGAAAAGATTTGTAGGATTGAGTTTTGTCATTTTGTCGAAATGACATGTACCTAAAACCTTAGAACCGAGTCGAAAAGTAACTTTTAAAGGAACTTGTCCAGAAGTAGAATTTTTAGCATAGCACTTTTTCGCCGTACCCAACACAACCATTAAAATTTACGATTCGGTACGATAGAAAAAACAAATTTATAATAACAATATTACCAGCCAACAGACAGTTTTTTCAATCTCTTGAAAAAATACCTAAAATTCACTTGGTTCGACAAAGAAAGTCACAATGAAATTTAATCGACGCATACATTTCACTAGTTCTTAGAGCTGATTAATTCGTAACCCATCCTAGATACTAGTTTTCCCTTCTTCTTTATAGAATTTTTTCGACGCTACCTACTTTTCGACAGCGCAATTAAAGGAGACGCCAGCTCCGCGATGTCCGATTTCGAGGCCAGCCCACGAATTATTCCAGTATTTTGCGTAAGACACTTTAAATGAGCAATTGAATTCTGGTAATGGGCGTATGATCACGTACTTAACTAAACGGGAAAGAAAAGAAAATCAGTGCAAAATGTGTACAATGCAAGTTGTTGTCAAGTCAAAAATTCAAATACAATGACCAACGATGGCGTATTACGGACGCATTAAATTACTGTCAAAAGACTACGCTAGTTTTCCTAGTTGAATAGACACAGTCGTCTTCTATCTGACAATACAATTATCATAAATTGAAACCGAACTCGAATGGATGAACGCGAATAAAATAAGAACTAATTTGAAAGGAAGAAAAAAAAAAGAAGACATTTTTTGTGACAACTGACACGAACACACGCCAAACTCACCACTAAAGCTTCCCAAATATTCGTGGTCAGCCGAATGAATCGGTATTTTTACGACACCATCGCTACCGTGAAACTTTTTCTCGAACATCAAATAGCTAAAATATGTTTGCGGTTTCTGACAGCCTGAATCGTTAAACTCGAAAACGAAACCCTGAAAAGATAGAGGAAGATAAATCGATAAGCAAATAAATAATTATAAAAGTGAAAATTAATGAAAATGACGATAAGTCGAATAATAGAGCAAAATTACTCCAATACTCGACGCACGAAGACACATGACCCACAGCACAAAAATTGTATTTTTCTGAGTGAAGGAAGAAAATGACATCATAAGGTAGAGGCTGAATAACTTAATGAGAACAAAGTTTATAAAATTATGACCAATTATGACCTATTATTACGCTCGATTTTTTCCTAACTCTTAACCTTAAAGTGCATTTACACCAAACAAACGAACACGAGAAAGAGAACTTTTTTATGGTCCGATTCTGTCCAAAATGACTGTTCTTTGAGTTCTCAAACTAGGGTTGTGGAATATCGATAGTTCTGCACTATCGACACTACGAATATTTTTGATTCGGACTGTTCGCATAAATTACAACTGAACAAAATCGGACCACAAAAAATTCTCTTGCTCGTGTACGTTCACTAGGTGAAAATGCGGCTCACCGCTCAACATAACCATAATTAGAGATTAAAACTAGTGGCGGTTCCAGAGCGTCAATTTGTTTTTTTTTGTTTCTTTTTTGGAGAGGGAATGACAAAAATTTTGAGGAATTGAGCTTCTGCTTTTTGCTTTTAAATAAATTTTGGGCGGTTTTTATCTGGACTCTGAGTCGTACTGTACTTCCATTTTAAAGCGAAACTTCCTTAGTATCGGTAGTAAACTCCCAAGATCTTGACACGACGAATCCGACGAAAAAAAAACCCCACGAGCTTCAAAAGGGGGTTAAATTTTGAATTCCCATATTTTGTTGCGTGATACATAAGCAACGTTTTTTGGAGCGCTAATTTCAGTTTCATGTTCATTTTTTCATCCAATTAATTTTTCAACCCCCAGGAGCATCAAAGAGAGTCCAAATTTTGACTTCTCAAATTTTGTTGTGTGATACATAAGCACATACGTTTTCTGGAGCACAGATTTCGAATTTGCTATTCATTTTAAGGATTACATGGTAGTTCTACAATAACTCGTAAGAAGTTCCATTTCCACCGCGTGTCTCACGACACACCCATATTTTTTTTACCTTATATTTTTGACTATTTTTTCTCCTTCCTTTAGGCGTTTGGAGGGAGATTTCCTCAATCTCCCCTAGAACCGCCACTGATTAAAACAAAATACGATGATACGAAAACAACCAGACAAAACAGAAGCTAGCTATTTCATACAGGCCAACTTATAACGAAACATAAAAAAGAAGTTTTAAGACACATAAAAGCCTCGACAAAAGTAACAAAGAAAAAAAATATCGAGATACGGCAAAAAAGGACACGACTTGAGCATTAATGCTTACGCTCACGCTCATTATCAACGAATTTTGATGCTGAGCATGAGAATTGAGGGTTTTACTGGGTAACGCTCAATGCTCAAAGCTTATTGCTCATTTCATGCTCGCGGTCTAAGTGTACTTTCAGTTGATCTCAAATTTTCAAACAATAAAATAATTGAATTCATCAAACGAAATTATTTCTCAAAAAATATGAGAATTTCAGAATTATGAGTTACATCTTTCAAAAGCTGAGAATCGCTTCACGACAAATAAACATTTTATTTATAAAAATAGTTCGAGACATTGCTCGCTACCCAAAAATTAGATACAACTCAATGAAATACATTTATTTCTAATCAATCATATTCTAATGTTCATTTTCATTTCATTCAACAAATATAAATGGAATTGTCTACTTTGTTTTTGTTTAAGATATTTAAGTTAGGTTACAACAAGTTTTCAAAACTCGAAACCCTAAAATCTGCCTCAAAATAAATTTAAAAAAACTGTAGATAGATTTCAAAAATAAATTTACTAAACCCTGTTTATAATTTTGGACAAAAATGTATTGTGAAACCAGTTAAAAGTAAAGCAGAAGAACGATAATCACAGCTCCATTCAAGGTCCAACGAGAACAAATAAGTATTCATTGTTAGAACACTTTGACGGAAAAGTACACATAATTTTTTTTCTTAACAACAAAATCTACAGGTCAAAATTTTTGCTGACGTCCTTGAAAGATAATACAAAAAAAAAAAAAAAAAACAATGAAACGCAGAAAACACACAATGACTCAAAAGTTTCTTTTCTATTCATTACGTCAATCATACTGCCAAGATTTATAATTTTTCTTCTGAGTGAAAATATTTTTCAAAGTTTTTGTCTAGAAAATTTGACGCAAATTTCGGAAAATATATGAGAAACTAAAACTTTGAGAGTTACACGTTAAACAACAACGAAAAAAGTATTTTATGGCCTTCCGTCGAGAGAACAAGTAAGTCAAACACCTTCGCCAAATTTTGAAAACTAAAAAGTCATACGACCATATGGATACGGTACATGAGAAAATACTCTTATTATAGAGACATATAACTACGGACAACGTTAACTTTTGCTCCAAGCACAATAAGAACATAATTCATAGAATCACGAAATCAAGAGTAAAGACTGAACAAAAAGTCGAAAGATATAAATTCGATGAATTACTTCTAACGGTGAAATCGCAATGAATGAAGCAAATGCGGTTGAGAAGGAAAAAGAAAAGAGAGTTAACGACTGAATAAGACGAACGCGAATTGGGGAAGTTAAGAGCATAAATTATACTATTTATAATCTTCAAACATCAATATTGCAAGGAGTGCTAAAAACAATGAATGTCGAAAAAAAAGGAAAAAATTCCAACAAGTTTATGAAGAATCCCGCCAATTAACTACGAAATTTCCGTAAGCTTAATACTCATTTTTTCATTTTACAAAATACTAATGAATTCAATCAGCACCGAGTCCAGAGCATCACCTTTTTAAAAAAAAGGAGGAATGACAATAATTTTACGGAGTTATTCTTTTTTTTTTTGGCTATACAAATTCGGACGATTTTTATCTGGATTTTGCATCACACTTTCACTTTTTCCCTTTCAATTTTGGCGTTTTGGGGGATTTCCCCCATCCCAACCACGTAGACCACGCCTGAATTGAATAGTTGATAGGATACGAAATTTAAATGAAATTTAAAATAGATCGTATCTGATTTTAAAAAATTGACAAAAAAACGGACATTAATAATTATTTATAAAGGAAAAACTATTTTGAGACTTTACGCCTGCACTCCGTCAAGACCATTCCCAACTATATATCGATGAAACAAAACCTCTCTTAACGTAGTTAAATCATTTCATTTTTTCACATTGGACGAATGAGAATTTATCGATGATCCTTCAACTGAACTGGAGGGTACCCGTTTCAACAGAAAAAAGCTGCGTGTCATCGAGTAACTGCAAAATTCGCATTCAGCTGATTTGCGAAAATATTTATAAAACAAAATGCGGTGCAGCGTAAATTTTTAACAAAATACAGAAGCCAGCAAAAAATCTAATAGGGAACTAACTTCGGGAACGAAATAATATAAATGTAGGCTACAATCTGCTTGAAATAAGCATACCTACCTACAAAACCTTAATAAATTAAAATGACCTCAGATCCTGTAACAAAAACTGAATTATATTAAGAGTAAAATTTCTCAAAAGTATTCTGTTAGTACCTGATTCTCCAATGAAAACGTTCGAGTCATGAAAACAACTGAGTCAACTTCTTCGTACGGATATCCATTGTCATCTTGTTTACGAAATTTGCCATTTTCATTTGACAGCTGCCAAATAAAATCAAAAAATAATTATTCGATAATTTAGTCAAGGTAAAAAGATATTGAATTAACAGATAATACACTCTTCGTTAGGATGAGATTTGTTTACAAAAATAAAATAAAATGAGAATAGTATACTATTCACGAGAAAAAACAAGTGTTCGGCATCTGGTGACCTATTTTAAACTATTGAAAACAAGTAATTGTTGATCAAGTATGTAGATTATACGGAGTTTTATCGATATTTAAACTGGGATATCATGAACAAAAATATGTTTATGGATTTATTATTACTTCATTAAACTTTCAATATTTCTTTCATTTGTAAAATATTATTCGAAAAAATCCAATCATCCAGCGATCTTTTTTTCTTCGTAACATAAACTACATTTACATGTAATTTTACCATTAGGAATTGTCAAGGATTCTGAAAATATGTAAAAACACTAACACTCCTACAAGGACTTCCTTTTGCGAACTAAGCAGCTATAATTAGAATTACTGACTACACGTTTGTTTTATTTTTCACAAAAATCGACCCTGTGATGACACCATTGATACTAAGTTATAAACTGTGCGTTTTACCTGCCATGGAGTCATCTTGGTGTTTGTAGTATGGTTGTTTTTTTTTTCCACAAAAGTGTGCCAGGGTGACACCATCTTGCAGTTATTAGAAAGGAAGTGTGAACTGGTGTCAGGTTGATGTCGTTGTGTTGACACTGAGCTCAATTTTGAGACATCAAAAGAATTCTGGTTGGTGATTTGTGTCAACCAGAGGTTAACCTTTATGTCGTAAATAATACAAAACTTATTCATACAAATATCGTATATTATTGTAAACGGACTGAAAACTCAATGTTAAATTTTTTCAACCAACTTGAATCCGAGAAATGGATGCCACCAACAGGTTTCACTGCTACTGTTAGATCCAAGTTTAAAAAAGAACATAAAGGTACACGACTGTTCACATTTTTTTTGTGCCCATTAAACAACCATTTTTTAAACTGTTTTGATTTCTATTATCTACAGCAGCTAACTCTAGTGCATATAGGTTTTTTATAATACCTAATAGAAAAAATATCAGTATTCATGTTTCTGTGCTGCTGAAGTTTGAAATTTTTGTGAATGATAGAACAAAAAGTTTGGGGCCCTCAGAAATATTTGAAAATATAGAGGTACTTACTTTTTATTAACCTATTATTATTAAGTTACAATAGTGATGAACAGTCAAGAAGTAATGGAGTAAAGTACCTAACATACCTATTAGCTATTTGATTTGAGCACCCCACACTTTTATTTCTATTATGTAGAGAATTTTTCAAATTTCAGCATTATAGAAACATTAAAAATTATTCTCCACTTTTTAGTGCATTTTAAATGAAAGCATGGGTTTCAAAACTTTTTTTAATATATATTACATATTATTTTACTATTTTTAGTCTCTGGATCTAGTCATTTTAAATCATATTATTGAAAGCTTCTGTTCCTTGGATGATATGCTACGAGTTCAACAGTACAAAGACAAAAATGAAAATGACTACAAGTTTTTAAAGTATGTTTTCTATTGAAAATCTACTTATTAATCTTGCTGTCATGGAACAACCTGGGGGTGGGGTAGGTACATTTTTCATTTCATAATTCAAGGAAAATTTGGCACCAATAACTCAAATTCATATATCTATCTGTACCTTTAATAAATCTGTAAGCATATTCTTATACCACAAACTTTTCTACAGATAGTTGACAGATAAGCCTGAAAATTTTGAACAGCGTTTAGTCCAAACTGGAGAAAATTGTAAGGTAAATTTCAAATTAATTTTCACATGGAAAGTGAGTCAAAAGATTATTTAGAGATCATAATAGAGTAATATATACGTATATACGTATGCTTTTATCAAATAAATGCAACCACTAAAAACTACAAGTACATTTTTTATAGAATTGTGGGGAATATACTCGTATGAGGTATTAGGGGCTTGCACCCCTTGATGACAGTTGCCAAATTTCTAAAGAACAGTTAAGGGATGCAGAACTGTAAGAACTGTTGTTGAAAGATGACACAGCTCTAAAATTGAGACAAAGGAAAATCCCTAGTACTAATGTTTTATTAACATATGACATTAGTACAGGCAAGAATAGGCCATTCTTGCTGACAAAGTATCGCAAATTGGCTTTTGGAAATGTGCACAATTTATTGCACCCTGGACCAAAATGCACAGCTGGTTTAGTATCATCAAGATTTGTTTGGCCACAAATGAAGTCTGACTGCAACAAATGGGCCCTGCCTGAATTGCCAAGAGTCCAAAGTGGGGAGATACACTCGTTCACCTCTAAAATCTTTCAAACAAACAGTGGTTTAAAACAATCCATATAGATTTGGTGGTGTCAGAATGGTACATAAAAAAATTTTGATGTAATATATCAACATAATTATTGTACATTTATTTCTGTTTCTTGATATATTTAATATTAATCTTTAGAAACATGAATGAGTGGATGAAGTTTGCGTATGCAGTTAGTATTTATATATATGAAAGCCAATTTCTCACAATTTCTCATTACCACAGTACAGGTTTAAATTTTTATCTGATAGGCACAAAATTTGGAACAAACATTAGTAATAAGCCAAGGACATGACCAACTTATTTTGTTGTTGATTGGCCATATGGTACTTCCAATATGGTTATTTTTATTTTTGTTTTAGCAATAAAATTTTCAATTTTCAACCAATAACTCCAAAATTTGAAACAAATATTCACTATGATATATTGTCGCTATGATATATTATGACTTGCTATAAATTTTTGTTTGGAATGGATACTTCCTGTAACACAATTTTTGTTTTTATTTGGCATATAAAATGCCTAATTTTAAGTCAATAGGAACATAATCTGGAACAAATATTTATTACTATCCATTAATAACTTTTTAGTGACAACCTAATTTTACATTTTTCAAAAACCTACTTTTTCTGAAAAAGCTGCTGCTGCGTCAGTTTTTTTCCTTTTTTCTACTTATTCTATTTTGATGCCAATTATACAAAAGAAAGGAACATATACACATACACACACACACACATATATATATATACATGTAAGAATATGTATTCACATTCTTAAAATAACCACAGTTTCTGTCTGTGTTTCGCACTCGCTGATATAATGAGTTGCAGAGATCTCTCATATATATATTAGATTTGTATTATATTCATCTATTGATGGATTTTAAGTATGGAAAGATGAAAGATGTGTCTACATGATTCTTCATTATTTTCAAAAGAGCTTACATATATTATTTCATAGAAAATTTTAATAAAATTTTGGCCCACTTCCTATGGTTCAATTAATTTGAAACTTTGCATACTCCTATTATCATCAAGTATACATAAGTGTAGTAAGTTTCAGATTGACTGAATGATGGGAAGTTGGTGAAAAATTTATTCTAAAACTTGACCTGAACAGACTAAGTAAGCTAATAAAAGCGATGTAATAAAAATTTGATTATCATTGATATTGTTAGTTTACCAGGTTTTTCATCATCCTATAGTAGCTTGTAAGCCACACTTTTCTGTTTATTTTCAAAAATTAAATTTAAATATACCTAAAACCTCGTGACCTTTGACTATCCCTATAATAAATATATAAACCAGCCAATATTAATCCATTCGTCAAAATTTTTTCATTAAATTATTAACCCAATATTTTCCCTTATATTCGATGTGCATGCGCCACTACTTATACAGCCACACAAAGACATGAAACAAAAATGTTTGTTACTTCTGCCTAATAACAAATTTTTCAGTGTTACCTACATGCCAGCAAATATCCTAGGCTGGCACAAGCCCTCCGGGCTTATATACATACTTTATATACTCTATCCCAAATAAGAAACATATGACATCACTGAGACAACCACCTTTCACAACTACATTAAGCTAAAAATATTGATGTAAACAAAATAGTTTTGGATGCAGCTTTTGTTGAATAGGGTAAATGCTTGAATCATTTAGTACTGGATACTCAGCAGCCCTATCTCACTAATGTTGATAAAATGTGTCATCATTCTAAAGGCAAAATGGACATGGGTTCATTACACATGTACAACAGGTTTATTTTCATTTTTTTTTTCGAAACCGTCACAAATTCACAATACCAATGGAATGAAAACAGATTCAAAAAGGCCTACCGCAAATGTGCAGCAAACCTATGCCCACTATGATGTTGTCATGGATTTTAATATTTACCTAGGTATCCAGTACTAAATGATCAAGGGGTGAATCTTTACATTTTTCTTTCCCCTCTAGTTCATCAGCTCATATAATGTCACATTGTTCTAATTTGGGATAGAATTTAGTATTGGACTAATAAAGAACAATGATTTCTGATTAGACCTCCCTACGTTAAATAGACAATCACAGTGTACCACTTAACTGACTTCACATACTTTAAACTACATTTATCAATATTATCCTTGTGAATTTAAGGAATTACCAGTATCAAATGTATTTTAAATTGATCAACTCAAGCAAAACATCGAAACTACGCCCCAAGTACACTCTGGTTTCCTACTTTTATGCCACCATGTCTTGACATTTAAAAGTACATTGTGCTTATGGAGCTTCTTATAAATACGATTCAAGTAAGTGATTCATTCCTGACAAGGGATAGGGTCTTTCTGGCATATGCGGAAGGCTGGTCCATGGTATGCCACTTTTGGAGGTGACGATAGCAGGGGATTCAGAGACCACAGGAGACTACCTTATCATCGCCAAAATACAAAGCGACATGCTTAGGATAAGGCCCCCTTCATTATCCGAAGGATCTTTCCACCGGTAACATCCTGGCTTGTCTAAGATCACCGACTAGGCGACTAAATGCGAAAAACATAAAAAAAATTTAACGAATCAGGCAATCATCAATTGCTTCCATTATCAGCTTGTCAAAAAAACGAAATCAACCGTGTTACCAGTTACTACATCTATGCCAGAAAAATTCCTGGGTCAGCATAAGCCGACATGCTACGAAGCAATTCTTTAGAGGTTGTTCTTTGTAAAAATTCAGTACTTCACACTATATGCCTTTCCTCTACTAAATTCGCATTTCAGTAGTTGTAATCGGATATTCGAATGTCCGACTATAAATCGAGAACCTTGAGAACGAGCACTTCAGTTTCACTCATTCCGAATTGCTGCATTCAACCTCGCACATATCACGAAGAACTCTTTCACCTCTCACGTCTAAGTTATCAGTATGTAGCTCGTATCAATAACCCTGACAGAATATCAGAATAATTATAAATTACTACAGTACTCATGGTAGTGAAAAACTTTTGTATCAGCTATCTAGAACCTCTTGACAAAATTCTAGTAAACCACATGCACTTACCGATATCGAAATAAATGACATATCCACAGACGTATCTTTAGACTTAGTTTTATCAGTTGAATTTTTACAGCCTCGACTTCGCGCAGAACGTTTTAGCTTCAGATTTATCTATAAAAAAAGAAGGAAGAAGGTAAAAGGTTTCAAAACAGAAGACATCGTAATTAGACGACAATATGGTAGTTTACTTTTTTGGTGGAACTTTCAGGAACCCACTGAATCGAGTTTTTATGTATTCTTAACTCTACGACCAAATCATCGGTTAGCCAACCATTTTCAAGCTTTTGGAAGCCATTGAACATTCCGAATATGTCAGTATCGCCGACGGATTTCCGTGGCTCTTCTGTAAGATTTTAATTCATGAAATAAACACGACGATCGAAGCCAACAGCTTCGTAGATGACGTCGCTATTCGACGCCGGGTTAACATCATGAACTAACGATTTTGTTTGACAAGTCGAGGTTCAAGATTAGTCTCCCACTGATGGATCATCATTTTTCGCCGCGGAGATGTTTTATCTTCTGTACACGTGTAATATCGATACTGTACATCACGATCGGCGGGTATGTCCACTTCGATTGACCATACTTTTGAACTTCTACAAAACAAAACCGGTGGAATGAACAACGAAAATGCAGCGAGATGAAATTACATAAAATAATACTTATAACATATAACAGTTCTCTTAAAATTTAGATAAGTTATGGCATCAGGTAACAACAAAAGGCATACTCCTGGAATGATATTGTTTTGATCAGTAAAATTATTACCAGCACTTACTCGTCGTAAGACAGAGGAACAATATTTTCACACCGCCAATTTCCTAATTGGTCGCAGTCTCCGGTAATGCATACGTTTCCAAACGGTTCTTCATTATGAATTACAGAAAAATTCCACAATTTAACAGTCAACTGTGGAGTACTTTCACTCATTTTTCAAGTCTGGCTGAAATAAATTCCAAAAATAAAAATCAATAAAAATACAGAGGTGCTTCAGACTAGATTGGGAAGAAAACAAAGAGGTAATAAAATAGAAAATAAACTTGGATCATGCAAGGTTGTAGTAAGAACCAAATGAAGATACATAAACTTGGAATACTGCAATCCATTTTGAGGCAATAATAACTTCACCCAAAAATGCGAGTTTGATGCGAGTCAACTTTCCAAAATCCAAAAAGGCAAATTCAGGCAATAAAAATCGAAGAATGCAGGGATTAAAATTAATAACTCACTAATCATTCATACCTACCTACGAAAATAGCGGACAAAATAATTTCAAACAAAAGTAATACTTAATCTATTCATACGTGTTTAACTTGTTTAATTATAATTAGATTATTACGATTTGATTACGATTTACAAAGCGAAGCAAACACATTCGTCCACTCAGGAGATCTTTGACTATATAGCTTATGGACTGCTAGAACTGATAAAATCTTGAAGCCGAACACTGCAGGCGTTACTTTTCGAAAAAGGTACTTTGTGTGAAAACTGAATTTGTATCAGGTAGAATATTGTGAATTTTATATTTAGACCTAATTATTTTGTTCCGTAATTCTTACTTTTTTTTTATATAGAACGTTTTAATGCAAATGGGATTAAATGTTATTACTGTCGATGGAAAACTAATCAAAGAATTACGTACTTATATATTGAAATGTCACGCTTGTTAGAAAACTGATGTGAGGTATGCAGAACGAGGATCGAAAGAACTTGAGACTTTTGACTTTTAAGACGTTTATTTCGCAACTAAAATATATTTGACAAACGAAAAAGCAAAGTGGTGAAGCAACGCGATTACGATCGAAAGTAGAGGGGAAACACTTCGTGACAGACTGTACATAGACATATATATATAGAATGATGTGATGATGATGATGAAGAATGAGATGATGTGGGATTTCGTATCAACACCCCCCTGAATTTTACCGAATAATTTCTTCATCATTTCCTGAAAATGAATTAATATTATTATTAACAAAAAAAAATATTAAATACACAAAAAAAAGTACAAAATAATGTAAAAAAAATTTCGAAAAATTGACTGTATGTTATTTTGCATGGTAATAAAAAATTTTATGCGCTGGCTTCAAAATAAAGTGGTAAAAACAAATAATAAATAAATAAATAATAAACACGTACTGTGCATATGAACATTCTACGTAATTATTATATTGTGTTGGGATACGATTCCCTCACTACCTCACGAACACACAACTGTACATTAATCAACACTGCGTGTAATCAATAACATTTATTCTCTTTACATGTGGCGACACTGATCGCCAGCATAATATTTTTTCCGCCACTGCTCGACGGAGAATGTTCTCCGCTCGTCAGTCGTTGTACTAAAGTCGTAAATAAACCTTTTTATTGATAAATGTCCGTGCTTCATTTTCGTTGGATGAAAAGATCGAAACTCACCTCAACATGGTAGCCAGAGCTGCGGACCAACGGAAATAAGTACGAAAAAGCAAAATGCGTTTATAATAATCGTGAAGTTAAATGAAAAAGTGAAAATTTAAGTGTCATGAAAAAGTAAAAGTTCGTGTTGTGTAAAACCTCCGTGCAAAGTGGATGGAAAATTAAAAGTTCGAAAGTATAAAGTTCGTGTTCAGTGATCGAAAGAAGCATCCTGGAAGAACAGGAAAGCGACGAATCAAATGTATAAAAGGTAAAAATAAAATTGATGAAAACGTCGGTGAAATCGTGGGCACCGAGTAAAACGTCGAAGTCAAAAGTTTGGAGCAGGCAAATCAGGTACGAGAGAATCCTGTGGTTTGGAAAACCAAGTTGCAGAGTCAAAAACGGCTGGCAATTGTTTGTGCTGTGTTCCGAAGAAGAAATTAAAGTCGAAAAATCGAAAGTCTGAAAGTCTCAACGTCGGAGAATCAAGTCAACATCGAAGCAGAGGACCCAGGAAGCAGAAAATTACGAAAACCGAGTAAAGATAAGTAAAAATTTAGAATAATTAATTAATAATCGGTGTGATTTTTGCCCTAAAATTGGTTATAAAAGTTCAAAAATTCGTTAAAGTAAAGTAAAAAGTTCGAAATATTTTCCTGTTGACTCTCAACCAAAATTAGAGGAAAGTCGAAACTTGAAAGATTCACTGGTAACCTTTCAGGCTTTATCTCGTTGGTTGAAATTGGTCGAAATAGGAAAATATTTAGTGAAAAAGATACACTTTGAACAACAATAGAAAATTATTAAACATCTTTAGTGTTGAGTGACAGTTTATTCCTGTCAGAAATTTGTATGAAGCTTTTCAATTCGACAATAGATAACAAATTATTTTCCTTTCAGCTTCAGCTTATTGTATTTTTTGTTGAATAATTTTATATTGGAAACTAACCTACGTTTTAACCTGTTTAGCAGAATTACTTTTCGATCCGGAACTAGACCAAAAGACTTAGAATATTTCGAATTAAAGACACTTTGGCGGTAAATGTAAAAAGAATCTCCGAATCAAAGACGGATTGAAAACAACGGCGGAGAGATCGACTCATCGTCAGCGGCAGATAGCGTGAGATTTATTTAGAAAACGTATATTAATTATTAAGATTTATAAAATAATATCTTGACTTTGCATTCCCGATCGAGCGGTTGAGACCGTGTTTGCATAATCGTGCGGCTAAGACCGTGTTACCCCCTAGTATTAAGCTCTCGTGTTTCTGAGGTAGGGAAAATAAGCCCCGAACATAATAATTGAACAAGATGTCACGTTTTGACTCAAAAAAGGTCTTCGATGGAAGAAATTATGACGCTTGGAGGACCATGATGGTCTCCACACTTTATGCGGAAGGCTTATACCCGATAATGCATGATACTGAAACAGAAGTACTTTTTTTGGGATTAGATTTGAATAATTTTTTAAACCCCGAGTCTAGTAACGCCAACCCTGCAACACGAATGACATACTTCCGAAATCAGGAAAAGGGAAAGGCTCTCATATATCAAGGCTTGAACAACGAATTAATAGAAAGGGTAAAAGATCTGAAAACTATAAACCAAATTTTGAAAGTACTTGACGAGAGATATAAAAGCTGCACTCAAGTCACGTACATCAACGCCAAACAGACATTTCAAAGATTAAAATTTCATAGCGATGGGAACATGAGAAGTTATTTGGATGTTTTCTCGAGGGCAGCTCAAAAAATAAGGGATTGCGGGAAGAATCTGGACAGACAGGAAGAGATAGAACAACTTCTAATCTCTTTAAACATGGACTACGATATGACAAGGCTGGAGTTTAATACATTAAGTCAGGACCAGAAAACTATTGAGACACTCCATGCCATGTTAATCGAAAGGTCGGACAGACTGTACGACGAAAAAAAGCATAAATATAATAATAATAAATTTAGAAACTCCACAAACAATAATAAAAACCAAAGATTTCAATACGGAGGAAACTACAACAGGTATAATTATTCAAATAGAAGTCAAAATTCAGAACAGGGAAACGTAAAATATAATAATAATCAACAGAAAGAAACATCAAATAATAATAATAGTTACGAAAATAAAAAATATGAAAACAGTAAAAATCATAATACTTTGCCAAGTTCGGATACGATAGTCTGTTTTAAGTGCCATGGCAAAGGGCACATAGCCAAAGTATGTCCGTCAAATAAAGAGGGTGCAATACCCCAAAATAAATTGGATGGCCCTGCACAGAATACAAGATACGGACGAAATAACACCAATAATAATAATAACAAAAATAAAAAAGAAAATGACGTTCAATGGTCAATGATGATCAGATACAGATATCAGGAATCTAATAATAATAATAAATTAATAAATTTAATAACGTCAAATGACACAAAAAAAGAATCAGATTTGAATTACGTTCCATTAACCAAAAGAATAATGCTAGACGGTGGAGCTGTTGCTCATGTTATATCAGACCTGTCGAAACTGTCCAACCCAACAATGCTCGAAAAACCAATTGAATTGGAATGTGCCATCCAAGACACTCTCTTAATAGCAACCCATATAGGGACCATGTTCATCAGAGTAGAAAACTCCGAACGTGAACAAAAAGTAATAAGACTAAAAAATGTACACTATGTCCCATCATTGAACGTAGACCTGATGTCAGGAATAAAAATAACAGAAAATAGGGCATTGGGCATAGACCAAAATTTCTCGGCGGCACATGTATATGTCAGAGGAACAAACGAAGTACTCTTCTCAGCCCCAAAAATAAAGGGGGTATACATGGTCAAATACGAGATAGTGCCGGAATCCACAGTCAACCTAATAGAGAATGAAAATGAAATAAATAGAGTATGTCCTTATAAAAATGAATCGAATAAATTGGCATGTATGCCCAACATAAATTCCCAAGACGAATGGATGGAATACGAAATAGAAGAGGAGATAGTTGAGGAAAGTCAGGAGGAAAGTGAGAACAACAGGGAAAATGAAACTAATAATGTCGAGAACAGTAATATAATAGTAAGTCAAAATAACAACAAAACGAATGATCAGACCCAAAATAGGGAAATAAATGAGGAGAAAATAGAAATGGAAGAAAACATAAACACAATTAATAATAATAACGCAGTAGAATATGAAACTGCAAATAATAATCAAGAATCGACCGAATATAAAGGGGATTCAAAAATAGAAAAAAATATGATATGGCACAGAAGATTGGGACACCTTTCGGGAAAAAACTTAAAATTTTTAACCAAAGTATCGAGAGGTATTCCCAATGGAATAACATTCCGAGATGATGAGTTCAGTTTGTGCGAGATATGCGTAAAGGCAAATTCAAAAAGATTAGGGCACAATAGTGTAAGATCTCGTCCTGATAGGAAATTGGAACTCATTTCATCGGATACGATGGGCCCATTTTCACCGGGTATATACGGTGAGAAGTACGTACTGATATTTGTAGACCACGCCACGAAATACACCTTCGTCTCCACCATAGAGAAAAAATCAATGGTGTGTGAGGAATTTAAAAAATTATACATGAAACTCAAAACAAAATTTCCGGATTACCCCATTGCCACACTAAGATGTGACAATGCAAAAGAATATTTAGATTCTCATATGAAAACATTTTGTGAGGAAAACGGCGTAAGTCTCGAGCCTGTGGTTCCGTACTCACCAGAGCTAAATGCAATGGCTGAGAGACAGAACCAAACAATAATGGCTAGAACGAGAGCCATGCTGTTTGACTCCGAATTGGACTTTAAATTTTGGTCATTGGCAGTTCTAACGGCGGTATATGTCATAAATAGGAGCCCAACTAGGGCAAATAAAGAAAATAAAACCCCTTTCGAAATGCTCTACGGCACAAAGCCGGATCTATCAAACATGAGAGTTTTCGGGTCTCTGGCCTATAGACATATTCCCATGGAAGTTCGCCAACAACAAGCCACGAAGAATAAAAAGAAGAAAACAAATCCTGAACATCCAAAACTCACACAAAGGGCAGACAAGGGCGTATTTGTGGGATACACAAGTAGTGGTTACTGCATAAGAGACCCAATAAATGACAAATCACATGTAACTTGTGATGTCAGATTCGATGAAATGAGGAACATAATAAACATTGATAGAACTAATAATAATAATATAACAGAAAAACCCCTAATATTAAATGTATGTAAACAAAGAGACAGGTATTATATAGAGGACCACATCCCTCAAAAATGGGAGGATGTGGAAAACAACCAATTTAAAACGGATTGGCAAAAAGCTATAACAGACGAGATGAGATCAATGTCTGATATGGGTGTGTGGGAGGTCGTTCCCAAGGAAAAAAATGTGAGATTGGTAGATACCAAGTGGTGCTTTACCACAAAACCCGATAACCAAGGCATCCATAGGCCAAAAGCTAGATTGGTTGCAAGGGGTTTTAAGGACCTAACTCATTACTCCTTAACTGAAACGTACGCCCCGGTAATACAGTATTGGCTCATAAGATGGACATTATCCATCACAAATAAATACAACTTAAATATCACACAATTTGACATAAAAACGGCCTTTCTTAATTCCGAAATAAAGTACCCCATATATATATCCAATCCAAAAGGGTGCCAACTAGGGGAAAATAATTGCTTAAGACTGATTAAGTCAATATATGGACTAAAGACGTCTTCTAAAAGCTGGTACGACTTATTAAATTCGACAATAATACAAGCTGGATTTCTTCAATCGAAAATAGACAGATGTCTATACACAAAACAAAATAACAATGGTGCAATGGCACTTCTAATAGTATACGTGGATGACATGTTGTTGGCTAGCAACCACGACGAGTGGACACGGAACTTAATAGATGCTTTTAATAAAAATTTTACATTGAAAATAGAAATGAATCCAACCTTCTTTGTCGGGTTTGAAATAAGTCGAGACATCCCGAGGAAGCAAATAACCTTAACACAACATAGGTATATAGATAAAATTTTACGTAAATTTGGTATGACGGAGTGTAATCCGACAACCACACCTATGGAAACAGGCCTTAAAATAAGTAAGCCAACTAATGGTACGGATGACACCGAATATAGGGCAATGATAGGGAATTTGCTATATGTAGCGAGACTGACCCGCCCGGACATTGCGTTCGCCGTCAATTATTTGTCACGTTTTCAAAAATCCTCTAATAGTGAAACTAAAAATTATGTCCGCCGCATTATTAGGTACCTTAAAACAACAAGGGACTTCTCTCTTGTGTTCCACTCTGACCAAACTAAAATTAAAGCATTTGTCGATGCGTCGTATGCACCCGACGTAGACGATTCACCCATTGAAATAAATAATTTGGAGAAAGGGTGCTCCACCACCGGCTATATGATTTTCGCAAACGGAGACTTGTTAAATTGGGCCGTTCATCGGCAAAACTTAGTTGCAACCTCGTCAACTGCAGCTGAACTAATTGCGTTGAATGACGCACTCGACGACATATACGTGATCTGGAGACTCACTGAGAGTGTTTTTTCTGTAACCGACTCAGTGCAGGTGTACGAGGATAATATATCCGCATCACGCATTGCATCTGGGGGAGGCCAAAAACGCTCCAGGTCTTTAGCGATCAAGTGTTACGCAGTTTTGGAAGCATTCCAAAATAAATTGATTACGTTCAACGATATTAGGTCGTCCGATCAAGTTGCAGATATTTTAACGAAGGCACTTGATCGGAAAACGTACCAAAATATTGTCACGAAGATACTCCGAACAAGTCAACCTTTCGGCCAATAGTCTTAATTGACTCAACCTGCAAAATTTTTTGTTTTTGGTTTTGGACTGCGGATGGGCGTCGGTCTTTTAGCGCCTATCGTAAACCGAGCAGTCCATATGTTGTTTCACCACTCATTTCACAATTTTTCAATAGGTTCCCCGTCGCTGCTCTGCCTCTCTTATTGGCATCAGCATTCCCTAACATATACCATTGATTCCAACAATAGCAAATTTATATGAAAATACACAATTAATTATAAGGATATATACATATATACATAATAATATTATCTCCATACAGCTGACGATGAGGAGACATTGATCTCTCCGACGTGTTTTTTATACATATATATACGTTAAGCCGAAAAATCACACAATATTTATAAGATGTGACACTAGAACATAAGGTTCAACATATACCTCATGTTAATATTTACACGATTTATTTAAGATATGAACGCATAAACATTTATTAGACAATAACATACTAGTCAACGACACACAAATTTTTTTTATAACTCAAATATATTTTTACCATTTTAATAGCAACTTTATGTAACAATTACATGTAATAATTTTGACTGCTTTTGCTTATTTATTTTTTATATTTTTGTTGTCTAATACATGCAATATGTAATATCTATTTGTTTATATGTTCGTTCGTCCGTTTTGAATCGCAGGGGGGTGTTGGGATACGATTCCCTCACTACCTCACGAACACACAACTGTACATTAATCAACACTGCGTGTAATCAATAACATTTATTCTCTTTACATGTGGCGACACTGATCGCCAGCATAATATTTTTTCCGCCACTGCTCGACGGAGAATGTTCTCCGCTCGTCAGTCGTTGTACTAAAGTCGTAAATAAACCTTTTTATTGATAAATGTCCGTGCTTCATTTTCGTTGGATGAAAAGATCGAAACTCACCTCAACAATATGTGATGTAATTTTAAAAAAAATAAAAATATAAAAAATTAAAAAATGGTAACATGCATAATTATTAAAATATTTCGAGTAATTTATAAGTTTTCGCTCGTATAATTCGAGTCGAAAAAGAAAGAAAAAGACACAAAAAAAAATTAAAAAGAAAAAAATATTCACGAACATATATACGAATGAATAAAAATAAAAGAAGGCGAGAGAAAAAATATGACAAAAGGTTTTTCCATTTGTGAGTTCAATGAATTGGAGCGTACGTTGCGTATTTTATCTTAAAAATAAACATGAAAAAGATTGCAGAATAATATTTGTTGCATCGTATACTATCTTTCGTACGTTGTATTGTATTTGAAGTGGCGTCTAATATGTTCTCAGATAAGGCAACGTTTTCGATTTATCTTAATTTGCGGTCATGTAATGGGTTTTTATCTCTATTGTGTTTATTGTCGGAGAGTTTCTTTTCATAAAAATTTGTGTGGGAATATTATATGTATTTCTCTCACGCTTGTTGGAAAGTGTATAGGGTTTTTATTATACGATTTGTAGGGTTTTTACTTGTTCGATTTTCCAAATTTTTTCTTTGTTACAATGTTCGAGATGTCGAGCATTTATCTGTTACAAGTATTTTCTGGTAAATGGTCTTATTAAATATTATTTTTGACAATGATTGAAGGTTAATTTTTCATCAAATATTTTCGTGTTATGACTTATTTTTGAACATTTTACGACTTGTACTTGGAATAGGACGAAATATTTGACTTGAATTTCTTGTTATGTGTATATATTTGTTTCGTTTAATATTTTCACAATTATGTTTTCAAATTTTGATCGATCTAATGATTTTGTTAAGATATCTGCTAATTGATTCTCAGATGTGACTGTTCTAAAAAATATTATTTTTTCCTCAAAGGCTTCCAAAATGGAGTAGCACTTGATCATTAGGGCTCTCGACTTTCTTTGACTTCCCCCGGAACATATTTTCTGTGTTGAAATGTTGTCTTCCATAATATCCACTATTAATTTTTCCCCAAAAATTTCGAAATTTATATACTGCATCACTTTTATAGTATCAAGGGTGTCAAAAACTGCAATTATTTCAGCCGCGGTACTTGATGAGGCGTGAATAGTCTGTTTGCAGCAATTCCACTCCACCAAGTCTCCATAGGCGAATAGCATAAATCCAGTTATTGACTTCCCTTTATCCAGATTGTGTAATTCTATATTTTTATCGTCAACTTGGGGTGCGTAAGATGCATCAATGTATGCCTGTATTCCATCCCCCTTTGATGTAAATTTAAGATTATAATTTTTGGTTGTATTGACGTATCTGAATATCCTTTTTACATAATTTTTTAAAGTATCGTTTGAACTGTTCTGAAAATGGGAAAAGAAATTTACTGGGAATAATATGTCCGGTCTTGTAAGTCTTGCTAAATAAAGTAGTCCCCCTATCATCGATCTATACTCCGTGTCATCTCTGCCATTTTGTATTTTGTCAATTTTTAACCCCGTTTCCATGGGTGTATTTGTATTTTTGAGTTCAGAGATTCCAAATTTTTTAATCATTTTTTCTATGTGTTTATATTGCGAAATTATTATTGTGTTATTTTCAATGTCTCTCATTATTTCTAGGCCCACAAAAAATTTTGGATTATTTGTTATCGTAATGGTAAAGTCTTTTTGCAATTCTTCATTTATTCTCGTAATGGCTGATTGTGAATTTGATGCTATTAATATATCGTCTACATAACTTAGGAAATATGTTTTTTCTTCATTATTTTTCATTATGTAGAAGCATCTGTCGCTTTTAGTTTTTTCAAATCCCATTTCTTTTACTTTAATGTCCAATAAGTCATACCACGATTTGCTAGAAGTTTTTAAGCCGTAAATTGATTTTTGAAGTTCTAGTACTTGATTTTTATTTATATTAATACCTTCTGGCCTTTTAACAAAAATGGGTTTTATAATGGGTGAATTTAGGTAGGCAGTTTTTACGTCGTATTGAATCATTATTAATTTTTCTTTATTTACGATTGATAATAATAGCCTTATAGTTCCTATGGATGCTACAGGTCCATGTGTTTCTGCAATGCCATATTCTGTCCGATCCTTAAAGCCACGTGCCACAAGTCTGGCTTTAGGTTTTGGGTTCCCGAATTCGTCAAATTTTATCGTAAAGATCCACCTCGTATCTATTAATTTTTGGCGATCATAATCTACCACTTTCCACACTTTCAAATCATCGAGAGAACCAAATTCGTCATTAATGGCCTTTATCCATTCTTCTCTAAAAGGGTTAGTTTCAATTTCCGAGAATGTTTTTGGTATATTATCTTCTATGTAGGCCTTATTATATTTCACTTTGACATTCATAACTACAGGATTTATTATTCCCAAATCATAATCATAGTCTGCCGATTTTATTGTAAGAGGTTTTTTATTAATTAAAAGTGATTTTATATTCTGGCTTTCATCTACTTTAACGTCGCATGATATATGTGATTTTGAATTATATGGATCTCCCAGACAATACCCTGTGTTTGTGTAGCCCATTAATATGTTCTTTTCTGCCCTGTGCGCCAATTTTGGGTCGATTTTGTCTTTTGATTTAGATTTTGCCTTTGTGGCATTTTGTTTCCTTACCTCCATGGGTATATGTCTGTATGTGAGTGCACCGAATACTTTTAGGTTTTTTAGATTTGGTTTTCTTCCGTAAAATAATTCATATGGTGTTTTGAACCCTTCATTTGCTTTAGTAGGGGATCTATTGATTAAATAAGCTGCTGTCACGACAGCATAAGACCAGTATTTTATATCGAGATTAGCATCAATTAACATGGCCCTTACTCTCCTCATTAATGTTTGATTTTGCCTTTTGGCAACACCATTCAATTCGGGAGAATATGGAACCACATAATCCATTGTTATGCCTATTTCTCTACAATAATTTATTATTTTTGTATCGGTATACTCTTTTGCATTATCGCACCTTATTGTCCCCATGGGGTATTCTGGAAATTTATTTTTCATAGACATTATGATTTTTTTAAATTTGTTTGTTACTTGATTTTTATTGGTTATGGGCATGACAAATGTATATTTCGAAAAATGGTCTATGAAGGTTAATATATATTTTTGATTAGCCACAGAGGGCGTGAATGGACCCATGATATCCGACGATGTTAATTCCAATTTTCGGGTTGGTTTAGTTCTTATTCCTGTATGTCCCAGTTTTGAATTGTTGGCTATACAACATATTTGGCAGTTAACGAAATCTTCATCTCTAAAATTAATGTTTTTGGGTATTCCAATTGCTAAATTTTTTAATTTTTGTAAATATCTGGCATTTAAATGTCCCAATCTCCTGTGCATTATTAATTTTTTATTTATATTATTATTATTAATTTTTGGTTCATCTGTATTATTATTTTCATTGGGTTCGATTGTTATTTCAATTTCGTCACCCCCTTAGATGGTTGGGTATTCTCGTTTTCTTCAATAATTTCCATTTCTACCGTAAAATCATCCCATTCATCATTAGTATCTTGGGTAACTGGGGCACATATTACATTTTTTTTATCCATATAATCCTCTTTATCTTTTTTTTTTTTATATCATTATTTTCGACATTATAGTATATGTAGAATATACCCTCTTCTTTTTTGGCGGTTATTATGATTTCCACTGTTTCAATAAAATAAATGTTCGCTATTTCTTTTTGTTGGTCGATGTTGATTATACCTGTATTTGTTATTTTTATGGCCGAGATAATATCCAAATTTAAATCCGGCACATAATGAACGTCATTTAGTTCTATCAATGATTGATTTTTTTTGGAATTTTCAATTTTTATGATCATTCTACCCGTATGTGTGGCATATAAAAAAGTATTTCTACCCGCACATTGTAATTTAATTGGGGTTATGAATTTTTTTACATCCATTAATTTACCAAGATCGGAAGTTAAGTGGACCTCCGCGGCTCCATCAAGAATTGCTCTGTTATTTAATGTTTCGTAATTTTCATCTAAATTTTGTTTATTTTCATTAGTTAATTCATTCAATAACCAATCTCCATTACTATTAAATTTTTTTACCATACAGGACATTTTCACCTGTTGGTCCGAATTCTCCTTTTTATTATTATTGGATGAATTTGAATTTGTTTTTGGTGGATAATTCCCCTGACTATTATTTGTACTCTCATTATTATTCGTTTGGGAATTATTACTCACGCAGTTCTGTGCTATATGGTCAAATTGCCCACACCTATAACATTTAGGATTGTTTTGGTTATTATTTCTACCACTGCCTCTATAATTATTTCCTCTATAATTGGGGTTGCCTCTATAATTGTTTCCCCTATAGTTATTATTTCCATTATTACCATTATTATTCGTATTACCATTATTTTGGTTTTGTTCCGATGAATTACCATTATTATTACTATTTTGACCATTATTATTGAAACCGTTTCTATTTTCATTTCTAAAATTATTATAATTATTATTTTGGTTTCTGTAATTATTTCTACCTCGATAATTACTATTGAATCTTCCTCTATAATTATATCTATTATTATTTCCGTTACCATTATTATTCTTATAAGTATTAGTAGCTCGATTATTGCCATTATTGTTTTGCTTCTTTAAAGTTTGGTCCCTGTACTTTTGGTCTGAATCTTCTCTTAATATCCTTTTGAAATTATCCAAATTCTTTTCATTAAGAGGCAGGCTTTCGTATTGTATTTTAGCTATCTGTTGCTCGTAGCATAATGCCAATTGCAAATTTTCTAATTCTTCGGCTTCTGTAACTTCTTTCCCACTGTCTCTCACATCTGTTACGAGTTCATCGCATTTTTTTAAAAAAACCTTTCATATTGCCACCTGGCTGAAACCTAAATTCTAAACATTTTGCCTTTGCCATATTGGCTGTAACAGAAGTTTTGGTCCCATAAATATTATCTAATTTTTTAAGCATTAGAATTGCAGTATTGCAATCTCGTATCTGTTTTGTTATGTCATTGGATACTCTTTCTAACACAAACGCTTTGGCGTTATCCTGCATTTTACAGTAGTTGATCATATTTTTGTCTGGTCGAAAATTTAAATCATCTATATTATTTATATATGGCTGTAAAAATTCGTGTTCCCCAAAGATGTCGTAATATCCCGCACCTCGGATGGCGGATATAATCATTCTTCGCCAATCTAAGTAGTATTTTCCATTAAAAACTTTTCCGAGTGGGGCTTGGATGGGTTTAATTTCATTCGGGGATGCCATTTCTTCCTCTATTTTATAAAAACCTAACAAATTATTTTCTTTATTACTAACGGGTGTATATTTTTTATTTTCAATTGATTCTTTTCTAATTTTTCTATCAAATTTTTTTCCTCACTAGTTTTCTTTTTATCCAGTTTTTCTAAATTTATTCAATTAAAGAATCTTTTCATAAATTTCTCTTTCGATTTAGCAGAACTATAAATTCTGTTCGTAAAATAATTTACTGAAGATTCTGAAATCACAATATATTTTAAAGTACTGATTTCCTCTATTCTACCCGATATATCTATTACAAAAGACTCCAATATTATTTCACCTGTATAGTATTTTACGTGTGGTAAATTATAAATTTCGATTTTTAGATCAACTACTTTTTCTCCTTCAAACTTTTTTACTAATTCTTCTAAGTCTTCTTTTTTAATATTATATTCTCCAATCTTACCTTCAGACACGTTTATAATTTGGGACATATAATTTTTAACTCTATTTACTTATTTTTGCCTCACTTCAAATACAATTACGAAATACGAAAAATAATTAATTTCATCAAATATTACCTTTACAATGATTTTTACTTTTCAATTTCTGCTGCGCTGGGGAATGATTTACGTTTTTTATGCTGTTGACCTCTGTACTTCCTGCCTAAATTTTGTTGTGGGTTGTCCGAAAAAGTTGGGTCTTCGATGATGGATCTTCGATGAGTCCTCGATGACGGGAGCAGGTTTCCTTCGGCTGTTCTCACAATCTCTTTGGCGGTCCCTCTGGATTTGGCGTTCGATGACTTCCAGTATTGGCCATTATTGAGTCTGGAACTTCAGCTATTCTTCAAA
>WOFM01000501.1:1666112-1861667 GCA_011428145.1 Ericerus pela
CCTCACATCATGGTAGCCATCGCTGCGGTAGAACTATGAGGAGAGACTTAGAAAATTAAACAAATGAAATAATTTTTTTTTGAATTCATTTACTGTTGCGCGAAAATCTTTTCATGTTTTCTGTTGAATTATATAAAATAGTTACCGGTTTGTTTTCGAGAAGTTTAACTCGAAGTATAATACATTTTTAATTTTTGAAAAATTCAAAATTAAATAAAAATTTGAAGCTAAAGTTCCCGACTTAATAACGGCCGATCCTGAAAGTCAACGAACGCTAAATTCAGGAAGGACCGCCAAAAAGATCGAGTGAACAGCCCAAGGAAACCTGCTCCCGTCGTCGAGGACTCATCGCAGATCCACACATCGAGGACCCAATTTTTCGGCCAACTCCAAACCAAAATTAAGCAGGCAGTACAATGGTAGACAGCAGAGTGCAGAAAACTGAAAATATTCGTCGGCGCAACAGAAAAAAAGTAACGTACAATTTTCAAATTTTGTAAAGGTAATATTCATTGAAGTTAGTTATTTTTTTGTGATTGCATAATTCTATTTTGAACTGAGCTAAATAGAAAAATTGAGAATTATAAATTTTTTATGCCCCCTATAATAAGTTTGTGCGAAGGAAAATTGGGAGAATACAATATTGAAAAGGAGGAACTGAAAGAATTAATTAATAAATTTGAAGGCGAAAAAGTAATAGATATAAAAATTGAAACTTACAACTTACCCTACGTCACATATTTTACTGGGGAAATAATATTAGAGTCCTTTGTAGTAGATATATCCGGAAGAATAGAAAACATTAGTACCTTAAAATATATTAAAATTTTGGAATCCTCAGTAAATTATTTTTCAAATAGAATTTACAGTACAGAAAAATCAAAAGAAAAATTTATGAATAGATTTTTTAATTAAGAAACAACAACAAAAACTGGAGGATATCGAAAGAAAGAAAATTGAAAATAAAGAAAAAGAAAAAATAATTAAAAAAATTGAAAAGGAATCAATAGAGAATAAAAAATACATAGCTGTCATTAATATAGAAAAAAGTGTGTTAGGATTTCGAAAAATTAAAGAAAATATGGCATCCCTAAACGAAATTAAACCTATACAAGCGCCGTTGGGAAAAGTGTTTAATGGAAAGTATTACTTAGATTGGCGAAGAATGATAATTTCGGCCATTAGGGGAGCCGGGTATTATGATATTTTCGGAGAACATGAATTCCTGCAATTATATATTAACCATATAGACGACCTAAATTTTCGTCCCGAAAAAGATATGATAAGCTATTGTAAAATGCAAGACAATGCAAAGGCATTTATACTGGAAAGAGTGTCGAATAAAATAACAAAACAAATAAGGGATTGTAATACAGCGATATTAATGTTAAAAAAACTGGATAATATTTATGGTACAAAAACTTCTGTCACAGCGAATATAGCGAAGGCAAAATGGACTGAGTTTAGATTTCAACCAGGAGGAAATATGAAAGGTTTCTTAAAAAAATGGGATGAATTAGTAACCGACGTAAGAGATAGCGGTAAAGAAGTCACTGAATCGGAAGAATTAGAGAATCTGCAATTAGCTTTATGCTATGAACAAGCAATTGCGAAAATTCAATATGAAAATTTACCTTCAAATGAAAAAAATTTAGATAATTTTAAAAGAATATTAAGGGAAGACTCTGACCAAAAATTCAGGGATCAAACTTTGAAAAAACAGAATGGTAATAATAACCAAACAAGTAATAATTATAGAAATAATAATAATAATCATTATAGAAATAATTACAGGGGTAGATATAATAACTATAGAGGTAGAAATAATTATAGAGGAAACGGCAATGGTCGTAATGGTTACACAAATGGTAATCGAAACAATTTTAATAATAATGGTAATTTTAATAATAATAGTAATGGTATCAATAATGAACCAAATCAAAATCAAAATAATAATTCGAATAATAATGGCAATAATACTAATGGAAATTATAGAGGAAATGGTTATAGAGGTAACTCGAATTATAGAGGTAATAATTACAGAGGCAGTAATTATAGAGGTAATAATAGAAATTATTACCAAAATAGTCCGAAATGTTACAAGTGTGGGCAATTTGGCCATATAGAGCAAAATTGCAATAATAATAATTCACAAGAAAATAATAATAATAATAATAATTTTAATAATAGTCAGGGAACTTATCCCTCAAAAGCTAATACAACTCAACCGAACTCCAATAAAAAAGAGAATTCGGAACAGCAAGTGAAGATGTCTTGTATGGTGAAAAAGTTCGATAAAAATAATAATGAATGGTTGTTGAACGAACTTATAAATAATAATAAAAATAATAAATATGAAAATTATGATATATTAAATCACAAAGCAATTTTGGATGGAGCTGCAGAAGTGCATTTGACATCTGACTTGGACAAATTAGTCGATGTTAAAAAATTTGTGACTCCAATAAAATTGCAATGTGCTGGTAAAAATACTTTCTTATATGCTACTCACACAGGGAGAATGGTGATCAAAGTCGAAAACTATAACAGAGTTCAATCATTGATAGAGTTAAATGATGTTCATTATGTGCCCGATTTAAACCTAGACATTATTTCAGCAATAAAAATTACAAACACAGGTATGATCAATATTGATCAACAGAAGGATATTGCTAATATATATTTTATTGAAAATGCAGAAATAATAATGACTGCGAAAAAAGAAGAGGGAATATTTTATATATATTATAATATTGAAAATAATAATAAAAACATTATTAATAATATGAATAATAATGAAAATAATATGATATGTGCCCCCATCACTCAAAATATAAATGATGAATGGGATGACTTTACCGTAGAATTAGAAATTCAGGAAGATGACGATAATAAGGAATCACCTGAGGGGGGTGAAGAGGAAGAAATAAGAGAAGACAATAATGAAATTGAGGAAATACCTCAAAACCCACAAATAAATAATAATATTAATAAAAAATTAATCATACATAGGAGACTAGGGCATTTGAATGCCAGATATCTACAAAAACTAAAAAATTTAGCAGTAGGCATTCCCAATAATATAAATTTTAGGGATGAAGATTTTTTGAATTGTCAAATATGTTGTTTAGCAAATAATACGAGGTTGGGACATAATGGTATTAGAACTAAACCAACTCGAAAATTGGAAGTGGCATCCTCAGATATTATGGGTCCATTTACGCCCTCAGTGGCGAATCAGAAATATATCTTAACCTTTATAGATCATTTCTCAAAATATACCTTCGTAATGCCCATTGTTAGCAAAAGTCAAGTGACAAGTGAATTTAAGAATATTATAGTATCCATGAAAAATAAATTTCCGGAGTACCCCATAGGGACTATTAGGTGTGATAATGCCAAGGAATATACTGATATAAAAATAATAAATTATTGCAAAGAGGTTGGCATAACAATGGATTATGTGGTGCCATATTCTCCGGAGTTAAATGGTGTTGCCGAAAGGCAAAACCAAACTTTAATGAGGAGAGTACGGGCCATGTTAATTGATGCCAACCTTGATATAAAATATTGGTCTTATGCTGTGGTAACAGCGGCATATTTAATAAATAGATCCCCCACAAAAGCGAATGAGGGATATAAAACACCCTACGAACTATTTTATGGGATAAAACCAAACCTTAAAAATCTAAAAGTCTTTGGAGCATTGACCTACAGACATATTCCTGTAGAAGTCAGAAAACAAAACGCCACTAAAGCCAAAGCAAAATCGAAAAACAAAATTGACCCAAAGCTAGCACATAGAGCGGAGAAAAATATAATGATGGGTTATACAAATACGGGATATTGTCTTAAGGACCCCTATAATACAAAATCATATATCTCATGTGATGTTAAGGTGGATGAAACCCAGAATATAAAATCATTACTAATAAATAATAAACCATTAGTAATAAAGTCATCAGATTACGAGTATGATTTGGGGATAATTAATCCTGTAGTCATGAATATAAATATAAGATATAATAAAATATATATAGAAGATAACATACCAAAAAATTATTCTGAAATAGAAATAAACCCTTTTAGAGACGATTGGATCAGAGCCATAAATGATGAATTTAATTCTCTCGATGATATGAATGTGTGGGAAATAGTCGACTATGATCGCCAAAAACTCATAGATACAAGATGGATTTTCACAATTAAATTTGACGAATTTGGAAATCCAAAACCCAAGGCAAGACTTGTGGCAAGAGGTTTTAAGGATAGAACCGAGTATGGTATTGCTGAAACCCATGGCCCTGTGGCATCAGTAGGAACAATAAGATCCTTACTATCTATAATAAATAAAGAAAAATTAATTATGGTACAATATGATGTAAAAACTGCATACCTAAATTCACCAATCATTAAACCCATTTTTGTGAGAAGACCTGAAGGTATGAATATAAATACAAATCAGGTGTTGGAATTGAAAAAGTCTATATATGGACTAAAAACATCTAGTAAGTCATGGTATGACCTGTTGGACGCAAAGGTAAGGGAGATGGGCTTTACTAAAACTAAAAGCGATAGATGCTTATACACAATAATTAATAATAATGAAAAAATATATTTTTTAACATATGTGGATGACATATTGATCGCATCAAATTTACAGTCATCAATTACAAAAATAAATGAGGAGCTACAAAAAGACTTTACGATTACCATAATAAATAACCCAAGATTTTTTGTGGGATTAGAAATAACTAGAGATATAGAACATAATACAATAATACTTTCCCAATATAAACATATAGACAAAATGTTGAAAAAATTTGGAATTTCGGAGTTAAAAAATACGAACACTCCGATGGAAACGGGATTAAAGTTGGACAAAATTGAAGGTGGCATAGATGACACCGAATATAGGTCAATGATAGGTGGATTGCTATACTTAGCGAGACTTACAAGACCGGACATATTGTTCCCGGTAAATTTTTTATCCCGCTTTCAAAATAATTCTAACAACACATTAAAAAATTATGTAAAAAGAATTTTCAAATATGTCAATACTACAAAAAATTATAATATAATATATAGATCGAAAGGGGATGGTATACAGGCCTATATTGATGCCTCGTATGCACCCCAAGTAGATGAAAATAATATAGATCTAAATAATTTAGGAAAAGGGAAATCCATAACTGGATTTATGATATTTTCTTATGGGGATTTGGTAGAGTGGAATTGCGGCAAGCAAACCATTCATGCATCGTCTAGCACAGCAGCTGAAATAATTGCGGTTTATGATGCACTCGATACCATAAAAGTCATACAAAATATAAATTACGAAATTTTTAAGTGAAAAATTAAGTGTGGATATAATGGAGGATAATATCTCAACACAAAAAATATGTTCAGGGGGTAGTCAGAAAAAGTCGAGAGCCCTAATGATCAAATGCTACTCAATTTTGGAGGCATTTGAAGAAAAAATAATATTTTTTAGGACTGTAAGCTCCGAAAATCAGTTGACAGATATTTTGACAAAATCATTGGATCGTTCAAAGTTCGAAAATATAGTTGTCAAAATATTAAACGAAACAAATATCTATACATAATATAATATAAAAATAATTCATTTATTTCAAAGTCATAATATGTTTCAGAATTTACCATTTCAAAGTACAAGTCGTACAAAGTCCAAAATATAGGTCGTAACATGAAAAAAGATGCTTAAAAGTTAACCTTCAATTTACTGCAAAATTAGTATGCAACAAAGCCATTTACCAGAAAATACTTGTAACAGATAAATACCCGACCTCTTAAAAATGTGAACAAAAGAAAAAGCAGAAAAATCGAGCAGGAATAAACCCTACAATTCACATAATAAAAACCCTATACATTTTCAAACAACCGTGAGAGAAATACACGTAATATTCCCACACAAAATAGTGAAAAGAACTCTCTGACAATAAATACAATAAAGATTAAATCCATTACATGACCGCAAAACAAGATAAGTCGAAAATGTTCCTTTATCATATTACATTTTAAGCGCCAGTTCAAATACAATAGCAATGCACAAAAGATAATAAACGATACGATGAATATTATACTACAATCTTTTTCATGTCACACGTTTAAGATAAAATACGAAACGTAACGTTCCTTTGAATTCGATCAACTTCTAATCGGAAATACAATATTATATATATATTTTTTTTATATTTCTTTTTCTTTATGTATACGTGAATATTTTTTCTTCTCGAATTTTTTTTCTCTCTAATTTTTTTTTTTTCTTTCTTTCTTTCCCTAATCGAAAGACATAACAATTAAATCACACGTTACCTATAATAAAATAATATTTTGCATGTTACCAATTTTATATTATTATAATATTTTTTTTTACAATAATTTTTTACATATTATATATTATCATTGAATATTTTATGCATGTTACCATATTTATTTATTTATTTTATAATTTTATTTATTCTCGAAGCACAGCACAACAAAAATTTATTTTGAAACTTAGTTACCATAATATTTAAATAATAAGATGTAAATTTTTTATTTTATTTTTTTTTGGAATTTTTTTATTACGCATATGTCATTTTGGGATTAATATTTTTCTTGTATAAACAGTAATAATTCGTTTACTTTCAGCGTCAAACATGATGAAGAACTCATTCGGTAAAATTTCAGGGGGGTTTTGTAACGGAAATCCCACCTTCACTCATTCTTCATCATCATCATCACGATCATTATATATATGTCATACGTACACTCTCACCACGAAGTGCTTTCCCCTACTACTCTTGATACGATATTGCTGTTGCTTCGCCATTTCATATTTTGTTTGTAATGTATTAATCATTCGTGTAATAAACCTCCAGATTATTAGAAGTCTCAAGTTCTTTCGATCCTCGTTCTGTACGCCTCACATCACATGTTAATTCTGCATAGTCAAAGGGTGCTGTTAAACTATTTGTATTTCTGTTAAGCTAGGTTTTGGTTAAGCGGTATAACCAACCAAGAAGTAAATCGTTAAGCGTTTTCGAGCGCTTATTAGACATTATAATTCATTGATTCTTATTTCTTTATTTTTCGTGATCAAATTTTAATAAAATTTTAAACAAAGTTTGATTTTTGTGAGACTTTTTTTCTAAAACTTGAAACTAAATTACTGGATCATGCTACCTAAACCTTTCTGATTTAAGACGTTACTTTCGAAGATATCAAAATGTTTTACCTTATCGGAATTGGTCTCTACGACGAGACAGACATTACTGTCAAGGGTCTAGAAATTGTGAAACGAGCGAATCGGGTTTACTTGGAGCATTACACGTCGATAATATGGAAAAGCAAAGAAGATTTGGTAACTGTGAATTGAATTCTTGTTTCGTCCCAATTTATTTGAGTATTTTGCTTCAATACTTAACCCGAAGTATCTGTTGCAGGAAAAATTCTACGAAAAAAACTTGATTCTTGCTGACAGAGAAATGGTTGAAATGCATTCTGATGATATTTTGGAAAATGCGGAAGAAGATGATGTCGCCTTATTAGTGGCTGGAGATCCATTTGCCGCTACAACTCATACAGACTTGATTCTAAGAGCTCGTAACAAAAATATCAAGACTCAAATCATCCATAATGCTTCAATTTTTAATGCCGTCGCATGTTGCGGTTTACAAGTTTGTATCTTGTTGGGATGATGCCAGAGCATTTCATCCCGATCATCACTTAATTTAGTGATATCATGTTTTAGCTGTATAATTTTGGCGAAACCGTGTCTATTCCGTACTGGACTGATCAGTGGAAACCCAGTAGTTTTTTAAACAAAATTGAATCGAATTTACAATCAAATCTTCACACGTTATGCCTTTTAGGTATATGTTGTAATTTTTTCTTAAACATATTTAGTACCTTTTTTAACAGAATATAACATCGGATGAATCTTTAACGTTTCGTGAATGCCCAGATATTCAAGTGAAGGAGCCAACACCGGAAAGTCTCACGAAAAAAATTAAATCTTACCTTCCTCCTCGATTCATGTCTGTAAAAGAAGCCGCTAGTCAATTAATGGTGCTGGTTCATTCAGGTGCATGCGATGGTGAGCAAAATACTTGATTTTAGTGTCATTTACTCGACTTAATTTTCTACCATCTACCGCCTTATTGTCATTGCCTTACAGTGTTGAAAGAGAATGCGTTATGTATCGGTTTATCAAGAGTCGGTGCCAAAGATCAAAACATAATCGCATGCACCTTAGCTGAAATGACCAATGTTGATCTTGGTCCTCCTTTACATTCTCTTGTGATTGCTGCAACAAAACTGCATCCACTCGAGGAAGAATATATTAGCCAATTCGCAGTTGCCAGTGAGGTAAAATTGTAACGTTTTCCTAAACATGTGAATTAATTATTCCGTGTTTTGTTTTCACAAATTGATGCTTCCGCAAAACTGCTGTCGATCATTCATGTCAATTTTATGTTTCATGTGTGGAATTCGCTTATTACATTAATTTGTTCACGTTAAAGGTGTTTTAATGAGCAAAACAGTTGATGTGATGATGCTCGTTGAATTGGTTATGATACTAAATTTACTCGAAATAACTTCAGGCTATTACTTTGTATTTCATAAGAAGAATTCATTTCTATTTAGGCAAACCAAAATTCCCTGTCCTTGTTGTGAAAGTAGTGAACAATGAGTCAAATATTTAACTAATTTTTTGCATGAAGTAAACTGAAGCAATTAGTGGGAACTGATTCCTTTAATGGTGTCCAGCAAATGGTGTCCAGCATTCTGAGCTCTTTATCGAGTACTTGAAATGTGCCAGAAGTTATTACAATTTGGCTCAAAATAACCTCAGTTGTGAAGCAAAAATCTTTCGATGTCGTTAATTCCGACAATTTGATTCGGATGTTGTGAGGCATGGACCGAGAAAAATATTTTGTAACATTTTCATGAGTAAATTACTAAATTACGCATTCAAAAACTGACAGAAGAAATATTCAGCCCCATTGTAAACAAGATTTCTTAGTGATGAGTTTATGTTTATCTTTATGCAATTGCAAAAAGCCAAATAACCTAGCTCAGTTTTATTTCCGAATGAAGATGAGTGGAACTCTTTTTCAGCTGTTCTGTGTTCAACATAGATATCTACACTATATATAATCTAGATACCTAACTTGCTACTTCCACTATGTTGAGCATTCACCCTAATAGAGTGTTGAAATATTGCGTCAACCCCCTAGCCTGTTGGCAAAAAAAATCGTGTACAATGCATTTCTTGTACAGAAAAGGCTATTTTCAAATATGTGCGTGTTTATTTTAATGCGTGTTCTGATGTTATATTTGGTATGGATGTTCTATTAGTCTTTAAGATTGAAACCAGGATACCAAAAATTATTGTTACGTGGCAAGAAAATGAAGTTTCTTGTAATTTTTAATGATGTATTTCATATTCAAACATTAGATCGCGTATGTATAAGTGTGATACAAATGCATACACTCGTGTGTTAAGTGCCAACAGCTGTGGTTACTTTGGCATGGTGTGGTAGGGGGAAGAAATGGTGGCTGAAAACAGGCAAGTTTGGTATCTAGGTTATATATATTGTGGATACTGTCGTGTTCAATATTGAAAGTATATACATTGCAGGTTATCCTCATTACTTTCTTCTTCATCAAAAAAATTGGGTAGGTCTTCTTGAAATTCATAGCATTGTGTTACCATATTATGAAAATTTTACTTGATTCAGAAATGTTTAGTTTAACAAGTTGATTGAGTCTGCCAAATTTGAAGTAAATCAATGAACTAGAACAGCATCAAAAATAAGGCAAAATTTTCATAGCACAGTAATATAATGCTATCAATTTCAAGAAAACCTACCCAGGTTTTACAGAAAAATTTGCAACAGTGACGTCCTCTAGAATTCTTCAACATTTATCTCAAAAGAATCAAGGTTTCAGGAGCTTCAAAACAATTATATCATTTTATAGTATTAATCGACAGTAAAAACTTTAATTTGATCTTCTTGAATATTCAATTTCAAATTATCCATATCTAATAAGATGACTGATTTTCAGAATTTCAATTTTTAATTGTCTATTTTTTGCCCAGGTATCAAAATTGACCTCATGGAAGGGTTAGAGGTGGGGATGATGAAAATTATTCGCTTTATGAGGAAAGAAAACAATTTTAATACCATTTTCTCATTTTGATCTAACTTTTTCTTTATAAATATATATATGTATGTAAAAAGCAGGTCAAAATGGAAAAATGGTATCAGTTGTTTTCTTTCCTCATAAAATGGATAATTTTTGTCATCTCCACCCCTAACCTAGGGCTTGTAACCACAATCATAACCAGGAAAATAACCAATAAAAATCTAAACAAATTGACATCACTGATTTGGGAACTAATAACTAAAGCAAACAAATTTCACCTAACCAATTCTCACAAAATGCTGAAACCATTAACCTGAACAATACCCAGAAAGAATCAGTTTTTATCAGTTTTTTTGAAATATCAATATTATTGATTGTTTTTTTCAAAAATTATCAGTTATTTCCTGGAAAATTATCAATTATTCATAATTTGACTTGAATAAATTTTTTTGTCTATTTTGCTTTAAATTTTATCTCAACCAATGACCAGAAAAGTTATTTTGGTTAACCAGAACAATAACCAGTAACCAAAGAAGCACAACCAATATAGATTTTTATCGGTTCCCAGTAACCAATAATTCTGAAAACATTCTGGTTATAAGCCTTAATATTTATACTTACCGCCCAAAAATTTGTGTTCATTGTTTTTTTGAGAAAACTATAGAACAAATAGAGCTGAAATTTTCACGAGAGACAGCTCTTATATAAGAGTGGTCTGAAAGAAATTTGATGCCTATTGTCTCTATACTTTGAAAACAAAAAATTCCCAGAAAAGCAGAAAAGTTGTTTTTTGTGGATTCTGAGAAAACGACAAAAGGGATCAGGCTGAAATTTTCACAATAGATTATCCTTTTGTTGATGCAAGTCATAAAAATTTGGTGTTATTAGTTTAGTAGTTACCGAAAAAACTGGAGAAGAAAAATTGTTGGAAAAAATTGTGTTCATGGCTTTGAGAAAACTGCAAGAGGAATAGGGCTACAATTTTCACGGAAAATATTCCTTGTATGGGACCAGGTATGATAGAAGTTTGATGTCTATTGGTTCAGTAGTTTCTGAGAAAAATAGAGCACAATGATATTTTTGTTAAATATATGAAATATATCGATAATTATCGATGGTTTTTTGAAATTTTTTCAATTACGTATCTTTGATTATACATTACTACGTCAAAGCTACGTATTTGGAAATTTCACAAACCTTTGATAAACTGGGTTTTCAAACGAAGTTTTTTTTTATTTTTTAATAAAAAACTGGAAGAGAGAAGTTACGCTTGTTAGATTATGAAAAGTAAAATTTCGATGTCGAAGACAAATGAAAGATCAATTCATTCCTACAATGCGAAAAACATTCTTCGAAGACTAAAAAAACACAAACTATTTCTGAAATTAAAACCTCTTTTTATTTAAGTAACGAGTATAAATTAAAAGTGTACGAATTACCCGTAAAAATATTAAAACGTTTTTTTCTTTTTACTTTCTTAATTAATCTACAAGAAAAGTGCTCATGGTATTTATGTTTAGTATTATAAAGAAGGACTAGTTTTTCAAAAGTAATTAAACAGATCACACATTTACATTTTTACAAAAGAAAGAAAGTTGTCAAAGAAAGGGGAAAAAACAACATTCGATGGATATTAAAAATACAAGGTACGCAAGAAAAAATAGAAAAAAAATTACGTTGGTATTCATGATTGTACGCACAGATGGAAAGCTAAAAAACTATACACTTTTTCCTACTTAAAAACGAAGTCTATACAAAAAGTTATAATAAAAGTATCAGCGAATTCGTATAATTGCTGTTTAATGAACCGTGTGAACAAAAAAATTATTTAAGATGGAAACAATCGACGAGAACTACAGAATTTTACAGATTCAATCTGATCGCTGAATATGATGTTTGGTTGAATGTACGCATTGACAACGAAGGAATAATTTCCGAGGGTGAAGTAATTTTCAACACTTTCTAAACAATCAATATCGGTAATAAGATTCAAGATCGTACCAAATTAAAAATTTCGAAGAAAACTTATGAACATGACTAAAGGGAAAATTTGCAATTAAATAGACTGCTAATTTGAATACTGAACTCGGCTCACACACACTCGTCATTATATAAAGAACGCGCAGCACCTTCCGAAAAAATAAAAATAAACGTATGAAAAGCGTACATTTTTAGGTAGTTGAGAGAATTTTAATCTTTTTCATACAAACTGTAAAACATTAAAAAAAGTCACAAAAAATAAAAACAACGAAATTTGAAACCATCACAAAAGATTTTCAATAGATCAGTTACATGTTACGTCACAACCTGTCTGAAATGTAACGGTCTCGAGTCCAAACCTATGTAAATTCCCATATAATTACGAAAAATGGAAGGAAATTGCAAATTTTTGAGGAACAATAAGGTAAAAAGTTAATCATACTATTCAATATATCAGAGGCTGTTGGTGTAGCAATAAATATAATTTCTACATGATTCTTAGCCTTTAAAAATGTTCTTTTACTTTTCTTATGGTACAAAATAGATGGGTCAAACTGTTTGTCTGGACACAGTTTCAACTGATGACTACGTGATGACGTCAACCCGTGACCGATCTAATGATTTATTGTAACACACTTTATAATTCGAAATCTCCAAGATTGGCTAAAAAATAATGGACTTAACAACGTAATTTTATCAAATTTGTTTCCATTTTATCTTTCAACTCTTAATTTTGAACCTCGTCAGAACGTTAAGCATGGGCGTGCACCGTGAATAATGGGAAATATTTTCCGACCATTTGCATTGAAGAACATATAATCAGCAAAAATCGCGAGAATGAAATCAAAGGGGTCAAGGTAAAGTTGTGCATAGAAGTGGAATATATAATTGGGTTCAACACAATTAGTCAAGCGAGAACAAAAATTTTCTAAAACAAATAACGTAACAAATCAAATTAATATAATTAAATCGGAAAGAAATAAATTACAAAACTGAATTAAACTGATGTTCTGATGTTTCTATTATTCTCGAATTAACTGAGCAAAAAGGTGAAGAAACGAGTAGGTTTAAAGCCTACAGCTTTTTTATTAGAAGCATGAACTTGAATTTAAACTATAAATACGTCGTAGGGGGCGTACAGATGGGTGTGGATTTGAGGAGCTACGGGGCTACAGTCCCAAGCCAAACTCTTAAATCGTCACTGAGCGTTTAAAAAAAAAAAAAAAAAAAGTAAGTGCCACCGTGACTACTCATGAAGGATTGATGAGTAAACTTGAAAATACTGTCTAAACAATGCCAAAACGGTAAATTTTTTATTAATTTATGTTCGTTCTTTCGTTTATTTTCGAACTGGAAAGGATGATTGAAAAATTATACGAGAAGCAGATTTTAGTAAATTTTTTCCTCTTTCCAGCATTGCGAACTTCAGCTATCTAGCTTAAATAGCGGCTATTTGCAAAATTGAAATGAAAAAATTTTAAATGTCATCGATATGTCAAAATGTTAATTTTTTACTTTTTTTTGGAGTAGAGAGGGCGCCAAAATTGTGAATCGGCCTGAATGCTGGAAGAATTACGAAGGTTTGGTGATCGAACTTTTTGTGCCTCATCCTCAATTTCCAAGAAAATTATCAAGGAAGCAAAGCAACCCCAAATAATGGTAAATCAATTTTAGAAAATACCTCTTGATCGTAATTTTTTTTTTTTTCCCAATTCCTTCATATATTTTTACTTTTGCCTTACTAATGAAATAAGAAAATGAAACGAACATTCATGTAAAAGACTTTGACAGCATGTTAAACACAGACAACAATAAACTAAGAGCGGATACGCGAGTTCAAGTTACATTTTGAAATTTGAACATAATCAATATCAATAAATACGTACGTTTCACCACTGGAGAAATTATCAAAATGATACCGAAATTAGCATTTTTAAAAGTTGGCGGCTCCGCACTTGCCCCAGTTCCCAAAATAAGAAACACGCTACTCGTTCATGAATTCCGGGAAAGGTTAGACGCCCCCTGCAACGGCAAATCAACAAGCCTTACTCAGGGTGGTATCGTGTTCAGTACCCTAACGCCACTTGTGTAAGAAGGCCCTTGTCATTAATATACGTGATAAATAGATTGAATTATATTTTTGAGTAATGGGGTATTTTCGAGTACAATAAAATGTTCTGAAATGCTCTATAATTGTTAAGACTGTCTCAAGATTTAGCACTCAGAACGAACAGTGACAGTTTCCGAAGAGCCGGCGTTACACCCTAAGCGAGTTAAGAGCCGGTTGATGTTTCCTAGCGACAAGAACGATACTCAAATAATTCTAACATTTTTTTCATTATCATTTATATTTATACATAAACATATATACCTAGATATGACTTTCTTCAGATAAGTAATTCCCAGGTCACCGTTGATACTTAAGTATCGTTCTTGCATTCGGGCCCTGAGGCTGATTACGGGTCTGAGTTGTATGGGTTTCATTTTGATTAAAAAAAAAATTTCTTTTTAAGGCACCGAAGATCTGCACAGAAATACGAGGTAAAAAAACTGTAGAAAGTCTAAAAACGAAACAATAAAGGGAATTAGCTCTCGTCGTTCGAAAATGATCTATTTTCATACGTCATCGTACGTGGAATACGAGATCTGCACGATACATCAATTCGTTGTGTTTCTAAATACGTTTAAAAAATCGAAAATTTAAATTTAAATTTAAAAAAAAAACACGTTTTAAAAAAATTAAACAAAAGTTTTGAAAAGGAAAAGGAAAAAACAAAACAAAAACATCTAGAATAACTGAGACATTCTTTCGAATAACTAAATCGATCGTCTCGGACGAATGAAATTAAAAAATAAAAATAAAAACAAATAGGTAGGTACTCAAAAAATTATACGTTTCTCAAGTCAAAAAGAACCGCTTAAAAAAAAATAAAAGAAACTTTCAACACGGCCACACAAACCTCGCAGAAGCGATGGGCTACGATAGCGGAAATTCTCCATGCGACGAAATCCTTTGCAGCGTTTCACTTTTACTACGCGAACTGCTGGAGCCACGTCCTCCAGACGTGTTATTGCTATAGCCGGAATCTGAATCCTGACTGGTCGGCTTATTGCTGCTGCTCAACTGCTTTTGTTGTTGCTGTTGGTTCGGTTGTTGCTGCTGCTGCTGCGGCGGCTGCTGCTGCTGGTGAAAGTTGCTACAATTTTCTTGCGAGTTGCGCACCGAAGTGGCTGGATAATACGCGGAAACATTATGATGCCGCTGCTGATGCTGTTGTTGTTGCTGATGTTGCTGCTGCTGTTGCTGTACAAGCTGGAACTGATTATGGTGTGGCTGGAGATGAGGATGGTGATGGTGGTGGCTGTGGTGCAGCTGGTGTTGATTGTGCTGGCGCAGCTGGTTCAGCACCGGCACCGATTCGTACGGATTGAGCGCCGCCGACGACGGTTGCTGAACGTTAGCGCTGACCGGCAGAATATATGGTAACCGTGGAGGTACGTGATGACCAGAATTTGGATGCTGGGGGTGCGCACCCATGTTAGGATACATCTGAAAGAGGGCGTCAAACAGCAGCCCCTCGTGGAACTCATTGGCCGCGTGATCCATCGTCGTCGAGGTGGCGGTGTTGCTGCTGGCCGGCTTACTTCTCCACGTCGAGCCACGTCTTCGATCTAGACTGCGAGGCCTAAAAAATCGAAATTTCAAATAATATAATGCATTGTCGACAGTCTAATCTAAACGAACGAATAAAATGGTGTAAGCGTCAAAAAATGATTATCTTCGCTATCCATTAGCGATGGAATATAAGTATATAAATATAAATTCCACAAAGAGCGAACTGATTTCCAATTGTTGTTATCAACTTTTTTGATGAAAATTTTCATAACGAACACAGTTTTCTATCAAATATTGCCGAAATTTTCAGAGTAAAAGACTATTACCGGTCCTAATGAGATGCGACCTACCACCACTTGGAGATTTTAGGAAGCGATGAATTATACCATAGGACAAATTCTTTGCCTGATAAATCAATGGTCAATAACTGAGAGCTGTAATTAAGTTCGAACGTTATCAAAAAATGTTCAAATTCTAGAACTTTTCAGTTTGAATATTTGTTTTAAGTTTGACGTAAGGATTTTAGTCATTTAGCCTTAGTGCTCAGGAGTGAAAACTCAATAAATCGAAAGGTCGAATCTGGTTCGAATGTTTTCATGAAAAGTTCTACTTCTGGACTGTTCTTTTGAAAATTAGTTCCCAATTCTAGATACTACAGGGTTCTAGTTTTGTGCCAGTTCTGAGAAAAAAACTTAAAAAACTGAAATCTGTAATTAAGTTTAAATATTTTCATTAAAAATTTTTATTTCTAGACCTGTTCTATTTGAATGTTGTTCTCAATTCTACTTAAAGGTTTTATTTCAGTCTCGGTGTAAGTTCTGAGAAACGGAAACTAAAAAAATGAAAATTGCAATCATTTTTGAAAGTTTTTATTAAAAGTTTCAAGTTCTGGACTAATTATCTTGCAATCAATTGTGTTATACCTGCCCGAAGGGCGGCTAATTCAACTTGTTTATTATAAACGGTGAACTTTCATCAAGGAGGGGATCAATGTTTAATTCAAAGATATATTGGAATACAAATCAGATATTGGAGAGAAAACAAGCCTTACTATAGCCTCCCATAAGCGTGGGCATTTGTGAAGCATTTTTATATTCTACATTAAGAAAATTAATTCGTATTTTCTTTATGTAATGTTTGTAACGAAAATAGATGCTAAAGATAAAGTAACTTTTAGTGGAAAATACAACAATTGTATTCAGTGCAGTGGTGGGATCTGGGGGCGGGACTGTGGAAAAGCGCCGATCATGAACCGTAGATCACGAATATACAGGTCACTCATATATATATATATATATAATATATATATTTCCACTTTTTGCTCATTTTGGCATTTTTTGGAAGTCTGTGGAGCCTCTGCTATTTAACCTATGAGAATGAAACTGGGAGTAGTGTTAGAAGCTTTCATGGGCTACATATTCGTATTGAAATTTTTGAAATTTATCCGCTAGTTTCGGAGGAAGAGGTTCTCAAAGTGTTGCAAACCCGCCATGTTGTCATCACGATAACTCCCGTAAATTAAAAGATTTTGGATTAAAATTTTTATGGAAGTTGGAGACTATTATGGACTGGTATGGCGTTGAATTTGAGCGAAGTCGGTTTCCTGGTTTACGAATGGCTGCCATTATAAAATTTGACACTTTTGGAAAATACACACTTATCGCGGTTGATGCGCGGCAGAGATATTTTGAAATTCATTATCTCACTAAAGATAGGAAGTATTCAACGACTGGTTATTGTTAATTGTATTCAATAAGTTTTTTCTTTTTCTTCTTGAAATTAAACGTGGGCTGTGGGGCGTAGTGGTTAGGTGCTCATCTTTGCAATGGAAAGGCTGTGAGTTCGAAACCGACTGCCGCCACATTCCCGATCAAAAATTGCGATATATGTTCAGTTGAAGTTGGTGCTTCAATATGTGACTGAAAAATTCATGCAGGCAGACCAGCAGACCATTTGCCACCATATCCCAACCATCCCCTTCCCTCACTCTGAAATCAAATAAATCCTCCATACGATGAGTAAAATGACCAGGTAACCAAAGCTCGATTTAATAATAATAATAAAAAAATATATACATAAATTAGAGAGATAACCATTTTCACACGACATGGAGAGACCACGAAATTTTGTTTTCTCTCCAATAACTGATTTTTGAGTAATTTCCATAGCAAAGACAAAAATCATTCCTGCGGTATCATTGGTGAGGGGCTTAAAGGTCCACTTTTTATTATATCTGACGTGAGACAGGGCTGGATTTTCAGATTATCGAAGAGGTTTATATTTATCTGTGCACAAATGAATCAAGTCGAAAATTCTTAATTCACTTCTCCAACGATGGAATAAGTTTAATTTGCCGAAATTTTCATAGAATCAAAAGAATAATTAAACTTTAAACGCATTTATCTCGAAATAAAGTTATAAAGACTTGGTTTAATTTTGTACTAAACCACTCTCATTTATCGGGTCCTAAAATCTCATACCGAAATATGGAAGAGAGGGGGCAGTGTCCCGTGAGAATCGATGATAGTCTTTTTACCGGGGAGAGAGGACACGATTCCTGTATCATACCCATTGCAAACAATATTTGCTTCGGTTTGGTCGAAGGCTATAATACAAGTTATCCGTTTTGGTTTTCGAATACATTTGTATTCGACGATAAAAAGCGACGCTATTCCTCTAATTGCATTAATAAACATTGTTCGAGATGAATAGTAACGACAAGCTGTTTTACAGCGCAATTCGCAGATTGTCCTATTTTCACCGCCACTTTGGCGAAAATTAAATGCGATTCTCTTACAAAATACTCCCCCCCTCTCTCTCGCTCTCCTAACAACGTATTTCTGACATTTTCACAAGACATACCCGAGCGACTAAATGCTCCAGGCAACTTTACACACTGGAAGGAGCACAAGTTCGACACTACTGCTTCGTTGTGGAACTGAAAGTATGCTAACAAAGTATCTTCCTCATCACCATATACTCCTGCCCTTTTCCTTCCCCTCCGAACAAGAAGTCTGTACAAATACAGAGAAAGAGAACACGAAATTTTCGCACCTTTTCTGATCTGGTAACGACTGCTGACTCCGGTTCGGATATTTTAGCACGTGCTGGTGCCGATTCCGTCTGTTCGGCGGTAAACTCAGATTGCGACCATTTTGACATCCTCCGCTGCCGCCGCCACCGCTTCGTAAACAAGGTCCCCGGTGGCACAGGAAGCGGCTGCGGTCGTCCGCGTCGGACGAGTCCACGTCGCGGCACAGGTCATTGCCGGTGGAGCCCTGCAACGAGCTGGCCCCGGAGTGCGCTCGCGCCGCAGGCAAATGGTGGTGCTCGCCGACACTCAACTCGTCCTCGGCGAACTCATCGTCGCTGCGACTCAGTTCTTGGATGCATTCACTCTCCGCGTCCGATTCGCCTCGGTCTACCGAACCTGTGGGGCACACACAAATAAACTTGGTCAACAAGAAAGTGCGATAAAAAAATACGAACCAGATGTCGTACAAAGAAGGAGATTAACTAAGGCCCCTTTTTTACCTATGGCATATTTGAAAAATACTTTTATATAGGTAATACACATTCAGAAAGGCAGTGTTTACGCTGGTATTTTACGAGTGAAAAGTAACTCATATCATTGACGAATATAATTTCGATATAAAGTGAACGCATCTCCATCTAAAAACGTGAAGCATCTTTTTACAAAGAAGGTAGATGTTACATTTTCTAAATAAAACGCTAAATCTGCCACAATAAGGAGGTAGATAATGTATTCTGTTTTTTATAATTTTTAAGAAAAACTCATCATTATGATAGAATTTTAACACTTCCTCGCTTTCTAATCATTAATTATATAAAATATCTTCCTCAACAAGATTCAAAAGTGAGTTTACATGACCCAGGAATTTCTCACTCTCTGCGTTTATTTTGCAAACTTTCTCACATGTAATCGTTAACTTTTGAATCTTGGTGTGTAATATACTATTTTGTAAAACCTGTTTATAAACTCGAAACAGCCAATTTTAGAACCATTTAGGACAGACATATAAAGTACCGTACTTACTTTATACATTGGTCACATGCCTTAGGCTCATGCGTCAATTTATACACTGATCTTACAACTGCTCCTAACCTATATCATCATTTTCTTTCGCTTTTTTATTTTTCAATTTTTAATTTTTGTAAAAGTTTTTCCACCACAGGGATTAAAACCTCTAACTTAAGCATTGCTTGGCCAGTGCCAGTGCCATAGCCACTATGCCACAAGGTTTCTTTGAAACAATGGAAATCGTTTGTATTTATATATTTCCAGTTGCAAAAACATTTTTTTTTTTTCAGCTCGCGCTGCAAACATCACATTCTGATCAAAATTACCTACTTTATACACTTGTATCACAAATAACTAATTTCAAATCTTAAATTTTTCATTGTCAAACCTTCTAGTAAATCATGCAAACTTCTCATCTATGTGACTTACACAGTAAATATTTATATAAGCACATTCTACTGATCCTATTAAAATAAGGGTTTCAAAAGGAATTAATAACTATAAAAGGTTTAATGGCTGAAATACGGCAGAGGGGGACTATTCGATGATTGATAAAAATGTTCCAACCTATACGCATTTCTTCTAACGGGGGAGTGAGTGAAAATTTTTTAGTTTTTTTTACAATTTTAAGTTTTCCTGGATAGCTAAACAACATAGAATAGAAATACTTGGTTGAAAATAATGTAGGCTACATAACTAAATGGAGCAGTATCAATTTTGCATAGGTTTGTTTTTTTTCTGTCTACCTGATACGCGTAGTGATATTTATCTTTCATTCTTCGGAGCAGGTTTTAAGTACTTTGTTGCCCCGAGGCTATAATACTTCTACCACTTTTTTTTCACCATTCTTCCGGAACTAGTAACTGTTGTTTTTTGTAACTTTTGGGCGGCAAATGTTCCACCGCATAAATTTTGTTGCTCCGGACTTCGGCCCGTGCAAACCCGGGTGTAAAACCGGTTCTGCCATTCTTCAATTCTGATTTATAAACAAGTTTTCAGGGATGATAAAATGATAAAAGCAAGCCTATCACCTTCCTCGGTTTATAAATAATAAGGGAACAAAAAATTCGTCAAAATCGATCAACTCAATATTGAGATTAGTCAAGTCAAAAACTTTTATAAATTTTCCTATTTGTTTATTGCTAAGTGTACAGATAAGACGTATACAGTAATAAAAATAAACGTAGCCACCTAAATCAGCCAACAAGCATTATTTAATCCACGGTTTCACATTGATGGATAGTTTTTCCTTGACACTCCAGTAAAAAAGTAGTTTCTTAAATAAAATTTTGTGGGAGTTTCAAAAATTCGCTGAAATTGATAATTCTTGGAATGTTATTTTCGAGGTAACAATCAGTGACCAACATTACTGGCCAGAACACAAGTTTCATGTCAAAAAGTACACTCAATTTTGTTCCTTTAACTTGACCGCCGAACTATTTAGTTAAATGGCTTATAACTAAGGTTTGAAAAATCCCATAAAAATGAAATTTGGTCGAATACCAAAAATAAATAACCCCGATGAAGACCAAATTAAAACATTTTCTGTTCGTGTTTATAGCGTGGATTAAGTTGATCATATGATTATTAGAAAACAGGCTTAGAACTCGGCAAAAAAATTAAAATTAAGAAAGCACACTAGGATGAAGATTATCACCACACGGATCATAAGAACGGATTTATCATTCCCACGCTGTGGCTTACTAGCGCGCCTTAGTGATACACACTCTTACCATTTGATAGTTCCTCGTATACAGGATTGTAGAGATCTTGAGAGCAGTATCGATGGTCCTGTCGTGGTGGTGGGCAATACTGGCTTTCTGGTCGACCAGGTGGAGAGCATATGAACACAGGAGTATGACTAATTACGTAACTATTGTGGTGCGATTTAACGTCTAACATCTGAAAAAATACAAATTCCGAGCAATTAGAGTAGGTAAGTTCAAGTTTTGTGTGATGTGGAAATGAACAGAGTCGTATCAACCTTTTTAAGGCCTCCGGAAATCAAACATTCTTTTCACCCATATCCCATCATCAATTTAAAATAAAAAATAAAAACTTTTTTTCGCTAATACAAGTCTCAAAATGCACCATTAGGTTTCTATTTTCAAGGCCCAAAATGTAGAATTTCCGACCCGTGATAAAAATGTTTTTAGGGGGAGCAAAACAAGTATTTGCTCCCTCAACAAAAATGTTTGGTTCCTCCTTCCAACCAATCAGACGCTTTCTCTAATGACGCATGCGCATGAATTGCAAAAAAGTCTTGGCAACTCAGCGCAATGGGAGCGACCTTGACTTGTGCAATTCACAACACTCGCCTACTCCTCCACTATCACTCACTTTGCGCTCTCGTAGCGAAATATACTGTTTACATCCATCTGTGCCATTCTTAGGACCTTGCCGTCCTAGGCACTACCTTAATTGCCTGATGAAAAACACAGCCCTCGAAATGAAGTATAATTCACACATACAACGAAACATTTGCAATCTCTGAGAGTATCAAATTTGAATTAAATGGAAAACATGTAAGCTAATTAGGAATATAAATAATACAATTGAATAGAGAATTTTCAAACTACACGGGCATTTTTAGTAATTTTTCATTATGGTACAGAAATTCTCTCATTTAGCTATTGATATTTAATACAATAATTAGAAATCTGTTTTTTCCATTTAAAATGATCATGAATTTTATACGTACTCTAAATGTTATTAACAAAGGTATTTATATTGAAGGTCAGAATAGTAGGGGAAAAAAAAACACAAACAATACCGTGGATTTCAGGCACATTTAGTACGTAGAAATCTTTTCTTGAGAGAAAAAGGTGTTTCGAAGTGACATAGGTACCTATAATTGGACGTATTTTGGAGAATCCACCAACTAAGAAACGGGCGTATTTGAACGCCAATTATGGGCTAAGGAGAGATGAAACAACAATTTGAAATAAATGCCTATTACCTAAACAAATGAAAAAAAAATTTTCGGGTTCCATAGATTCGTTATAAGCTTTTATTCTACTCACTACTGCCGACTGCGATTTATAAAATATACCAATACTGCTGCCAACCTTGCGCAACAAAATAATGTTTATTTCGCATGAAGCTAAAGCCTAAAAAAAATAAATAAAAGCTTATTTTTTTTAAAACTCGTTTTTAACCTTAACTTATTTTCTCGTTCGGATACATATTTTTTGAATTATCAAATTTACAGATTTGTAACTTATAAAAATTTCGTTCGATAGCGCTGATGTGTTTGGTAATGTTTGGACAGGCCACTATAGATAGCACCACAATCCATCGAAAACAAATATAAAAATGTTATCAGTCCGGCACGTAGATTATTGCATAATATAAACTGATGCTTCATGTCTCGTAATAAATTTTCGCAGCTTAGCAAAAGAATCTCCCAGGATCGATGAAATTACGTAAAAAATTTTTATCTCTACTCTCCATACAAACGAAAATCATCTCACATCAGCTCAAAACTAAATCGACCAAGGACCACCATTCAGGTCTACAATTGCCCAATACCACACCGATTCGAGTCTACTCCATTTACTAAGCCACACGTCTCTTCCACACCATTTAATAATTTGACTTCCACCTTTCGCCGGCTTCACTTCATTGGGCATCGATTCACGAGTACTGGTACGAGAAAACTTGAAGAACACTCGATAATAAAAACTTTACCGTTCAAACTTAACAGGTCCTCAACAGCATACACTACTTTTCATTTACTTTCATCTCGTGATTTTGAAGATGAATAAAAAAAAAAGTACGAATCGAATAAACTTTTCACGGTCAGACGAAAACATCTTCTACCCACTCGAACACGTTTCTGCCACAAAGAAGACGTTTTGGTGAAAAGGGGAAGGGGGATGTTAGATTTAAAAATTGCGTACTTTTTTTCCATCATTTATCTCGCATTTTGCACGCGGAGTACTAAATTTTCGCCCAATAAGCCTTTCTAGCGTTAGTTTTAAATGAGACGAAGAGCGAGTGTACGAAATGGAGAAAAAAAAAGGAAAAAAAAGATCGAAATTCTCATCTTCATTTTCACCTGCGAAAAAAGGCTTTTTCGTAGCTGACATTTCGCAGCAAAACGATAAATTTTCTTGCACACAATGACGAAAGCCAATTATCGTCTTTACTCGTTACGTATATTTTTTCAACCCCTTTTTCTGCGTGTGTGCGTATGTTTATAAGTTGGAGGAGAAAGGGGGCACAGCAAAATCAAACATATTAGTTTATTCCCCAACACACATTTTCTCTCAGTCCAGCACACATTTTCTACAAATCACTAGGGAATTTTTCGCGAACGGAAAAATAACACCGTAAATACAAGTTTTTAAAAGGAGAAAGTTTTCGTTAAATTTAATGCACGAAGGGAATGACGCCATTTTTCGTCGGAGATGCCAAAAAGTTTATTTTTTCAAAACTCCACGGAAAACTCCGTCGTCGTTGGATCCTGGTGACAAGGCGAAAGAAAAACCTCCAAAATTAGGAGTCAAAAAAGAAAACAAAATATATCTTTAAATAACTTCTCGCGTGAAAAATGTCAAATACGGTATTCACAAACAAGCCAACCATCAAAAACAAATTTTACTTTACTCCAAAATAACATATTGTTAGCTTTCTGGAATGTTTCAAAAGTAGGTTTTTTTCTAACACAACCTCAGTCGCAAAAATAAAATATTCGGGCTTACTCAACTATCAAAGATTCTGAATGAAAAACAAATTTTTTGGCTTACAATGGGAGAAGATAATTTATTGTCTGAAACAAAAAGTTACTCGATCACAACAGGGTGTTATCCGAAATTTAGCAGAAAAATTTTTATTTTGAGAAATTAAAAAAAAAATTTCTTCAGCATATCAACTGTGGTAAGTGTGTGTGGTAACTGAGTATTTTTCAAAAATGTCAAATTTTGTAAAGGCTGCCACTGAAAAACCAAAAGATGGATTTGTTCAAATTCAATACTTACCCAGTTCTTAATAGTTTCAAACTACCATAAAAAATTTAGGCCAAAATATTTTAATTTACCGAAGTACGACAACACAGTGGATATGCCGCCAAACTTTGAGAACCCCTCCCTGGGAAACTAGCTGATGAATTTCAAAAATTTCAACACAAATGTATGGCCCATGAAAGCATTTAACACTGCTCCAAGTTTTATTGCCATAGGTCAAAAAGTGGAAGCTTCAGACTCCTCAACGTTGGCAAAATTAATCAAAAGTGGAAATATTATACTCGTACATACATTCGTTTATAAATATAGAACCTAGACAAAGTGCCTTTGTTACTCCCATGAAACCCACACCCCACTAAAAAAGTCTATATTTTATTTGACCGCGTGATAATTTTTTTTAAAATAAATAAAAATTACTTTGATAAGTGTAGTATGAGTATTCCTCAAAAGATGGCATTAAATTTAAACACGAGTACACGGATGCACAAACAAACAGACAAAAGCTGGTATCATTGATAAATTCGTTATTTCAATAGAAACAACGAAACATTTATAGTCGGCGCATACACGTAGAAGTTAGGAAATAATTTTGTGTTAATAATTTGGTCACCTTTACGTTCATCATGACGATTGTGTATAAGAATTTGAATGACCTATATATTCGTGACCTATGGCACAGAACTGGCACTTTTTCACACATCCCACACACACAATACAATAGTTTTATTTTCTTTGGAAAAAGAAACTGTGGAATACCTTTGGTTGTGGATATACGAAAGTATTCGCATGTCAAAATGTCAAAAGGTAATCAACAGACGATTTACGGGTTCACTACCATGTACCAAAAGTACAGGTGAGCTAATCTCAGTAAACACTGGCTAGCGGCTACTGAGTACTGAGGCTTTTTATACCTGGCTCATTACACCCACACAAACCAACATACGAAAATAAATACACGCGTGGCAATTTTGATTAGCCGATAATAATTAGTCATACCATACTCGTAAACATGGCAACTGATAAGGTACAAGTGCACCAACTTCCATATGATGCAATTGTCATGGTTCAATTACAACATCGAATTATATTTAAAAGGCAACAAGTACCTTATTATCAGCGTGATTTAACGTGCAAGGCACAAATTTAGCCAACCTTTTAGCAACGTAACTGTCGTCAAGAGGACCGAGCCCATAATCCTCATTAAGGATGATATCCCTACGAAGACATTAATTTATTCTATTTGTTTGAAAAATAATTATTTTGTACACCTAATTTGAAACTCATTTCTGACAACCAATTTTTTATAACATCAGGGCTACCGAATTTAGCCAAAATAAGAAATTCTACATTCTTTATTGATGACCTCACAGAAAAGAATTCAAAAAGGTACAATCAATACAAAATCAATATCAATTTAAATAAATTTATCATTGATTCGTGTTTTAGTTGTTGTTGTTGTTGTTGTTTACTTATGAGCTCTGCTCAGCAATTCAGCTATTAAGGTTTTATAAGGCACAGAGGATGGGCAACACTGGATATTCCAACACCTTAATGAATGAAGTGTGAAATGTGTTAGTATTGGAGAGACTGGTTGAGCACTGCTATGATCAGTTGGCCGAACGTCATAGCTGAAACTCAACGGTGACTCGTAATGGGCCACATTTAGTTCAGTATCGCATTGTAATTAGTTACTTAGTCAATCATTATCGCTGCGAATAGACAGCGATTCGCTACAGACCACTCATTTTTGCGTCAGGAAAATAGTCGTCGACACTAGGACTCAAACACATGTGTGCCGAATAGAGAATCAAAGCCTAACAACTGAGCTCGAAATTATGTTGGTTTTTGTTTTCTTCTTGAAGTGAAACTGTAGATATCTCGACGAAGAATATATTTAAAAGAGACCAGCCACACTGGTCAATCCAACGTCATTTTCAAAACAAAAATCAACCATTTCCCGTCGCCAAATTCCCCAAATCAAAAACTGAGATTCACAAATGACTGGTCCAGTATTACAGTAGCCCTTCGGTAAATGATGTTTCCTATTAATTCATTACACCCGCAGCAAAACCAGTTTCCTCCACTACTGACCTCAATCATGTTCTACACTACATTCTACATGTGTTATAGCACCCAACAGAATTCCTTTTCCTCGTATTTGTATATGACACATTAAATTGAAAAAAAAAAACAAAAAACAAAAAACAAAAAAATCATACCTCTATTGATGAAGGCTGTTGCATTGCACGCGGCCTAACATTGGCAAGGTCCTCGTAAATGACACCATTTCCGTGAGCAACGTCGCAACGATTTTGAGGCGACGACTTACATGGTAAAAAGTTTTGCATTTTCTTCTTGTGCCTGGAGATGAAAAATGAAACGTTCAATTGTATTTTGGGGGAATGGATGGCGAGCGAATGAAAATAATAGTGACTCAGTTAAAGCAGTGAACATGAGTAGATCAATCGATACTTACTTCCATGCCAAGGCAAACACGATGAACGCACCAGCTAATAATAACGCCGAGCAGATGACCAATACTGTAAGCGTTGGTAGGGTTGGATTACTGTGGTACCCTGCGTCTATCACCTGCAAGAAAAAATAATCCACGTAAAATATGTTTATTTTAAAAACCCCTAATTTTGGGAGGAGAAAGAAAATACGGGTAAGAAAGAAGGGGTTCTTTGGGGTAGAGTTTCTCGGATGGTGCCTCTCGGTACAGCGGATGTAGCAAAGTCATAATTTATGTAAAAGGTCTTACAGGTGAAGGTTTATAGTGGTAGAATCAGGATGAAGAGACGTACTCTTTTTATGACCATTTACTCCCCCCTTTCCGACAAAAAAAAAAAGAGAAATCTTTCTTTTGATTTAAAATAGGAATTTTACACCCTTTTTGTATTTGGCATATTATAATAAATTAGCATCCAAATTTTCACCAAAAATAATTTTTTTCACGTTTTTCTTGCTTTTTCTCTTTACTGTATACCTTTATAAAAAAATTACCTTTTTGCAACATGTGTACGAATTGCTGTATTTTCGAGGCATCTAAGGCTTAATAAAGAAGATTCCACAGCTCTTACTTGTTATCCACTTTCCTCACTCCTTCAATTCTGTATCTCACTCCTGCTGGTATTTTTCGAGTGAAAAGTAGCTCATATCATTGATGAATATAATCTCGATAAAAAGTGAACGCACCTCCGTGTAAAAACGTGAAGCATCTTTTTACACGGAAGTATGTTCAGTTAACAATGAGGTAGAGGTTACATTTTCCAAATGAAACGTTATATCTGACACAATGAGGAGGTTGATATTTTATCCAGTTTTTTATAATTTTTAAAAAAGATTCATTATGATAGAATTTAACGTTTCGCTGCTTTCTGATCAATAATTATACAAAATATCTTCCTCAACAAGATTCAAAAGTGAGTTTACATGACTCGGGAACTGCTGACTCGCTGTGCTCGTTTTGAAAACTCCCTCACATGTAATCGCTCACTTTGAACCTTGGTGTGTCATATACTATTCCTCACCCATTTACTACTTTTTCTTACTCCTTCAAAATCTCATCACCTCTTTATTTTCTCTAACGGTTCATTGACTCCATAGTTTCCCCACAGCTACCTTTCAATGGCTTACTCAGCTATTTAATTTAACCTATCAATTTAATTTTTTTCGTAAAAAATCTGTCTCTACTCTACCAACTAGGCTACGAGAACCATACACTCAATTGACTCGAGTTTTATTTGTTAGCATCAGTTAATTTTTTTTTTCAGTTTTACTGATAATCTACTTATACGTCAGTTACAAATAAGAATTATTTTTGAATGCTGGGTGAGGAGGCGAAATGGGAGATTTTATATTTTATTTTTCTACATTTATTTTTAATTTTTGTCCATTTACTTTTTTATCTCTCATTTTTCGTCATTTTTTCTTTAATTCTATGATTTTTTCATTAATTTTCCTAGTTTTATTAGCTGAAAAGCAGGCATACGGCCAAATATAAAAATTTTGCATAGACTAAGCCTAACTATTTCAAGAACTGGATCACTATTAGTATCACGCGAGTTTGTTAATATTTCATCCTTTTATATGCAAGAATACTCAAACGGCTATGACGTAGTGACGGGTGACTATGGGGATGATGGTTCTTTCCAGTCACCATCTTCTTCAAGTATCCTTATTTTTTATGCATTTTCAGCAGAGCAAGTAAGAGAATACGATAAGGCTGAACGATTCACTCCTAAAAACTTTTTATGGTAACAAGACTTTCCCCCCATCAAAACAAACAAAAAAAAAAAACTATCATTACTTGTAATTTATTTCTTTAATGTTCATTTCATAGCACTTCTTAGACAAAGTCTTGGGGCTTTGAGCATTACATATTCGACGAAAACTTGTTCATTCTGTTTCGAATTGATTGAAGGCATTATTATGTACTTATAACTCAAAATAGGTTTTCGGTGACGAAATAGAAACCATATCAGATTATTTAGGCACACAGTATGCAAAATTTTACTCGAAAGATTCGCTGAATTGTTGACCGCTTCATCAAAAAGAATAGGAGTAACTTCAACATTTAGATTGGAGGAGAGGATGGGCAAACATTGAAAAGTGCCGTGGAACCTAGGGTCTAGGACTGTGTTGAGTTGCTGAGGAGGTAGGAAGCTTTCTTTTTCCCAAAATATATCTTGTCCCCCTCAACTACGCCTACATGAAAAAGGTTGAAGAGGAAGGAAAAATTCAAGGACTCCGTTACGCCTACTGATGACCAATAAACAGACGGAAATCGCTACATGAGTACAGACTCACTGACGGACGATATATTACACCAATAAGATCTTCGTGTTTGAAAGTATCTTTCCAAGATGAATACCAGAATTGGAATAGTCACATCTGAAAAGAACACGCCAAGGAAAAGGAAGAGTATTTTCCGTTCATCCGAAAAACTTGGCGAGCATATTATCAGATTTATTCAGTAACAGCATCACCGACAACTCAAGCTCAGTCCCCATTTTCTCGTGTCGCTAACGAATTCACGCAACATCCGTTCGAAATTAATCGACCTTAAATACAGATAGCGTGATAACTACTACAAAATGTACTTACGCCACTCACATACATTAGCAAAATATACTAAATCGTGAGAGGACGACAGGCTGGAGAAAGTCAGAAAAAGGAAAACTGCAAAGCCATCGAACCCCTTAACGACAAAAACGTTAGAAGAGGAAGAGGAAGAGGAAGATGAAAGAAGATACCAAACGAAAGCACACAGTGAAAATTATGCAGCAAATATTTTCATCTCCATCGGTAGCGTGCGTTCGCAACATTCGGTTTTCCATCTTTGCAAAACCACCCCTAGCCCCGAAAAAGTTATTTCACAAATATAGGTGCGATGACGGAGAGCAGAAGGAAGAATAAGGGCGAGAAAGCGAAAGACAGAGAGACAGAGGGAGAGAAAGTGAAAGAGTTGAAAAAACTGATATCGGTTCTACGTTATATCGAATTTTCCAGACGATTTATTCGATAAGACGAGAATACCGCTACACATTATAAAATCTTTATGAGGCACTATAATATATACGCAGGGAATATCCTGTATGTGTACATATACCACCCTACATACGGTAGGTATGTACATATGTATATATGTACGTGTGGAAACGAATCTTTTGCAGAGATTTTTTTGAACGTACACAACACCAACGTTCAAAATATTCGCGAATCCCAAAAATTAATATCGTATTCGTGACCACGTCCTGGTAAAAAGGGTACATCCCTCCATTTCTTTGCTTACTCACCAGTCGACGACAAAAAAAAAAAAAAAAAAAAAAAACGAAGGTGAAAGTTGACGCTTTTCTACTCCCCCATTTTTCGAATGAATATCGGCAAGCAGAATAAAAACTACTCGATGCGTCGTTAATTTTGAAACAAAATAGAGGCAGAGTGCTTCATTTCAAGTATACATACACATACATATTATTACATATGTATGTCGGTCTTGACGACGCAAATGGGCACAAAAAATAGTCCCGCAATTTTTCTGCAAGAATTTCACGGCATATAAAGGGTACTACACTTTGTTTAAAAGCTCATCTCCCACAAAGTTCACGGTTCATTATCAGTGGGTGAAAGATTAAGAGAAAGAGTGTTCCGAGAGAGAATACAATTTCATCTCCGAAGGCAGAAAAAAGTCTAGACCACCTTTTAATATAATTATAATTTCGAAAAATGAAAAAAAAAAAAAAATACAAACTCAATTGTGTAAGTTACTGTAGGTATATACAGCCATTTGCATTCATGGGCATAACGAGCCAATAAAAACACAACACAATGATTTGGATTTTTTCATTTTTAATTTACCGACGAATTTTTAGCCCATTTTTTTTTCCCTTCGAAAAATTCCGAATACGCTTCGGTATTTATTTTTCTAGTTAAGGTTTAATAAACTCAAAAAATAAATTCTGTACACATGGGAGAAAAAAATAAAAATAAAACCTACAGAAGGAGAGACTGTAAAGAACTTGGAAATTACGACTGAACGCAAAACAATATGGTGGAATACTTGTCTCATACTCCTTGAACCTAGAGAGATGAGGTCGAACTTGGATTTCAATAAAATGAAAAACTGTAGGTACAAGTATTTTTCCAGAGTACAATCGAACGAAACAATGGATACTGCACCTTAATTTATGCGAGCACGAGAATATTTATACACACATGCTTCATTTTCTTCAGAATTTCTTCTATACATCGTCATAGAGTTGAGCATAGCCATAAACATTTCTGTTGCTCGAGGAAGGGAGACTGAACACATTTTACAATACGAAATCGAATTTTCCTTAAAGTATTGACACTAATCACACAATTATATCACTCAAAGCACATTTTAATCCAAGTTTGGGGGTCTACAACTTCAGAATGAACGATATACTGATTTACTTCCTCTGATTTTTCTGTACTTGATTTCTGCATTCATCTGTTTTCCCCAAAAACGTCTTGAATTTCCAAAAAAATTCTAAATAAAATACCGATTTTCCCTTAATTATCTTCGTCGAAGTTAATAAATTTCTACAACTCGTTTCAGGTAGCGATGGGAAAACTACCAATAGCTTTCAACTCCAACAGTCCTCATACTTAATTTCAAGATATTATTAAAATAATATGTTTGTATAAATTGTTTTGTTGCGTTTTACAGCAATACAGCAATTATATTTGCTATCGAAAGTTTTTAACTCCGATAGTTCCCATCCCTAATTTCAGGATATTATCTATCATAGACAGAGACGTAGGTAAGAAAGTTACTGATTAGTAATTAGATCTTGAGGCAGTAGGAACTTTCTTTCCAACGATTACTTTTAAGAAAATAAATCAAAATTGCTCACATTCAATATACATACATCTACTTCCTAGCATTTTTTTTTCACCATTATTGTACTTATAATCCCCTCCACATTCAGTACATAGATACGTAGTGTTGAAGGAGATTTTTCTTGACGTAAAAATAAATTTTTTTTTGCGATATTTTCAACGTTAAAATATACATTTTTTCATTTTTTTCATCGATGGACGATCATCGACCTTCTAACTTGAAAAAGAAAAAAGCAAATTAATGAGAGTATTATTACATAAGTGTGTTTGAGAGAATCTGTTTTTTTACAAGTTACAGATTTTCGATTCTGTATTTTTCACAGTTACAAGCTTACTGTAAATATAAAGGCCTAAAAGGAATCTGTAATTTTACAGTCAATTATTTATTTTTTCATCAATTCGGGTAAATTCTTATCAAAAATGTAAAAGTTTCAGTAGGATCATCCGTCACTTTCACAAACTGAAATTATTTTAGACAAATTTTTATTGTCGACTTTCCATCGAAATGACTGAATAAATCAAAATCAGATGCCCTGATACTAAAAATAAATCGAATTCGGCAACAGTTAGAAATGAAACTGATAAGGGCAACCTGACTACCAAAGAAACAAGTCCAACTAATCCGTAAAATTCCAATTCCTTTTGATCAACTGCAATACTGGGATGTCTGTAATTTTTACAAATGAGGCTCAAACATAATTCTGTATAAAATCTGCACTCACCGAAATGATTTTCTGCAATTTTTCTGTAAATTTCACTATACTTGTACAGAATCTGTACAGATAATCAGGCAATCAGTTTTGCTCGGTTTTCTACGCGCATAACACGATTTGAACAGCTTCATTCTTTTAAAAAATTGTCGGATAAATTTAGTACTGCTAAACTAATGTCAAATATTCATGTTTTCAACAAAACAGATTAGGCAAAAAACTAATCATACCAGGAAAACTGAACTACTGACTACATTAATTCACATGATTCTCCATTGTTCAGCAATTTTTCGAAAACTTGTGATGAAAATGCAAGCACGTTCATAAGTGATAACTGATAAAACCCAAACCCAATTTTAGTTTCCCCAGCTGTTATAACAAAAAGTACGTCACATTTTATTGCATTGCAATAAAAGCGTATAAAAATCATGATACAAGTAGATAAATAATGAAATTATTGGACTGGTGTTCAAAGGTGGAATTGGGAGGAAGGTGAGAGATGGGAAAAAAGGCAAAAATTCACTTTCTGAGGGGATTATGATATTTTTACGCTAAAACTAGAGTTTTTCTCAATGAAACTAAATTAAATTAAATTAATAATAACTTGGGAAGAAATTTAACAACTGAAAGTTCAACTGGTATGCCAGGTCCTTGTGTTGGAGGTAATGTTTGTTTCAAATTTTGTTGACATTACTTAAAAATTACTCATTTTAGAGCTATTAAAGAGCCGAAAATTCAACATAGTCGCCCCTACCGGACATATCGTAAAGCCGATCCACACCAAAAAAATAGGGTTTCTCCTTGCCAAATCCGAATGTATGTACCAAATTTTGGGATTATCGGAAAAAAATTACGACCCCTATATCGCGTTTGATAGAAAAGAGAGTATATACTTATAAATACACAAATAAATAAATAAATAGATATATATAATACATACGAATTTCAGAAAATAGTGGCAAATTTTTCGCTAGGTTATGAAACGAAAAACGTACCCATCCCCACCTCCAGGTCGTTCCATGAGATAAATTTTAATAAGCAGATTTTCTTTGAAAACCTACTAAAAACAGCTAAACGTCTGCGGTTAAAAATTACGTTCCCGTAACAGTGAGCAAATACACCGAGAAACCACGCTTTACGATATATTAATTAGTCTCTGCGAAACGGAATCAAAAATACAAATTTAAATTCTAAACCGCTCTCGCTATTCTCCCCAACACCCTTCTTCGGCCATCCGCAAAATAAATCAAAATCGACGAGGGTACGAAGTTACGAACCGAATTTTCAAAGTTGTCGAATTCATCGCATGCAAAAATATTAATGCAGAATCGGTGTACAGTGGATGATAAAGTTTACTCAGGGTACTGGTCGATAGATGTAAGGACACAATGGGAAAGGGGTACAAAGCCTGGGGTAGAAGAGGCACAGAAAGAGACGACAGTAGTCCAATTAGCGGCGGCGGCGGCGGTGACGACGACGGCAGCAGCAGCAAGAGAAGCTGAAAAGGCACGTCGTTGTTCGGCCTCATTAACGGTTTTGCGTCGCGAAAGTAAAATAATCAGGTGAAAAGGGAAATAGGAATGTGGGGGGCACAGCAATGATGAGAGGACCACACATACACGCGAAAGGGGGTGCAGAAACATTATAGGGAAAATATTTGCACAGTATTCCGAAATACGGTAGCCTAAACGATGGCTAGCGACAAAGAGTGAGAAAGACAGACAGACAGCAAAGGGGATTGACGGAGAGAGAGGAAAGGAGTAAAAGTCCCTTTTCGCGACTAATTAAGTCCAACGTTTAAAATGAACTGCGGATACGTCTACGTGATTTAGCGGTATACAGTCAAACACATAGTTGGATGGAGGGATGAAATGAAGAGTGGCGGTAGAGTGGGGGGAGGATGCTGCACGGATTTCGAGACGCAGATTTCGTAACTATCCAATTTACACTACCAACAGAACTGTAAACGTTTACGGGCCGGCTATTTAACGTTCATTTGAAACGTAGATTTTGAACAGAGTATATTTCGTATTGCGGAGTATCTTTTTTGTAGGTAGACGTACCTACGTTAAGGAAGGCACAGCATCAGGTCCGGGAAAATTATATTGAAAACTCGTCGACGTGAATACGATTTCAATTCTAAAGGTAGCGAAATTCGTTCGATCCACAATATTATACGCACCACAGTCGAACCTGGCTGCATTGGCAAATATAGAAAAATTGGGATATCGATATTCAGAAACTATACATGGTTTCGATAGTTTCGATAATGTTCCGTCTTCATTACTTTCGCTTAAATACACCATACCTTAAGTAGGATATTTTTTCATTGGAGCAAAGGAATTTCATAGGCGCTACGTGCTAACTGTAGCGTATGAAAACGGTACAATTTAAATATTAAAGTACACTAGTGAAAAATAACTCACGAAAATATTAAATACAAATATGTACTTATTGAATAATTACAAAGTGTAATTTGTTTACTATACAAGAGTAAACCTTAACATCAGAAAGCAAGATTGCTTATAAGACTGAATAAAAACGAAGACTAATAAAGTAAAGTTAGTCTAAATATTTATATGAAATTACAATGATTTAAGAGAACGAATCATGAGCTTTCTTTGAAAGCTTTCATTTCATTGGTTTATTTAAAACAGTTCACCAGTTTATAATGTAGGTGATTAAAATCAGAGGGGAAATAAAATAGAAGAAAAGAGTGAGAAGACAGAAAGTCGGACAATAAAAACAGCAGCAAGTTTGGCAGGACTAGCTGATGTTGCAAAAGTTCACACTTTAATAATTTCATGTGTGGAATATTAGAATTCCACCGGATGTGGTCTTTCCTCTGAAAGACACGCATTTTTTTCATTTAAATTAATGAATATTGTGGAATACCTTGTCGTGAGAGATATTCTCACAAGAAGGAAATTCAACAGAATTTAAGCGTGTTCAGCCACTTCGTACACAAGTACGGGTAAGCCAGAACCAGACCGAACACTGGCGATTTTAGAGCCAATTTGGGTGGTTTATATACAGCTTATTTACACGCACACAAACGCACATATATAAGAGAATACGTACGTTGGTAAGAATGGCTAGGTCGCATCATCCCCTATCGAGATAAGAGATGGCTGGCCGGTTTGTGTACGAATTGTGACAACATCTTATTGTGTCACGATTCGGTACTTGTACATTACCTGCAAGTACATACAGGTAATTACGATCGAACGAGTTTTGTGTGTTTAACGTCACAAGGACGATTATTTGCCTGCCCTTTGGGGCGGCAACTGTCGTCAAGGGGTCCAAGCCCCTTTGTCTCATATCGTTGAGTCCCCACAAATATTTTGGCCATGATATTTGTGAGGAAAATATTGACGTATTTTCGTCTATATTTTTCATTACCCTAACTTTTGAAAATTTAAATTTGAGTACGAATGACTGGATTTTACCATAGCATAGGTTTAAAAAAAACTAACACAGTAGCAGCTCTGTCAGAAAAATTAGGTTTTCAAAAAGTAAAATTTGGGTTCTAGAAAGTTAGTAATAGATCCTAATGATGATTGTATTAAATTTTGTTACTACTGACCTAAAATTACAGTTAAAACCATTACCTCTTTCAAAATCTGAACGAAAATGGATTTCACGGAGCTACCATCTGGCCAATCCGCACCAAAATTGGTAACATGTTACAATAAATTATAATGAATATTGGTTTTAAAATTCGTGGCTATTGGTTTAAAACAGAGCATTATATAGCCACAATAAAAACAAGAATAACAGTGCAGGAATAGCTTTCCGGCTGCACAAAAATCAATAGGTCAGGTCCTTGGTTTAGCACCAATGTTCGTATCAAATTTCGTGACTATCGGACAAAAATTGCGACCTTTAGATACTATGGTAACAAGAAAATGGTTTGGATATAATTAGGTATTATGAATTTCAGTTTTTGGCGTCAAACTTTTCCTAAGATTACGAAACGAAAAACATATCGACCCCAACCCAAAATAGTTTCATGGGATTAAAATTTATAAGTAGATTTTCAGAGAAAACCTATTTAAAATAATATCATCGAACATTTCAATAAGAAAATAATTTATCGGCATGTCGCCCACTTTTGATTTTATTTTTCTTAGGTTCCCACATTTTGCCTCGTTTTCAAAATTTTTTTAGTGGGGTAAAACCCAAGTTTATTTCACCTCCACTGCGCTCATGAAACACACACAAAAAATAATTAAAAACACACAAGAAAAAAGCTAAAAACAAATCATTTGGTACATTATAGAGAAAAAAACAAAAAAAAAACATCAACAGTTGGAAAATTTGGTTAAATTATTATAGAGGTTGTGGATCGGATTAGTGGTCCCAACTATTATCAAGTAAAATATCGAGAAAAAAAATCAATGTCGATATCATATCGACAGCATCGATAGTTTTTCGATATTGTGCCACCTCTGTGAGTCAGAAACCTCTGAATGTTTAATTAGGACTAATTGTGAGATACTGCCGATACTGGCATTTTTACACCAAAAAACATTCGATAGCGAGACTGTAAAAATCTTCAACTGAAACAGATTTTTCTCCATACACCAGTATTAATGCTAATGAGCTAATCACCGCTACAGTTCAGACGACCACCCTCAAACTTCTCTTTAACAGGGATTAGTAGGCAGGGGTATATTGTAGTTGAAAAAAAATGCAAACAGCGCAGGTTTTATGATGTACCTATACATTTTTATTTGGCATTTAGGAATCTCTATAGCCCGGTTCACACTCGGCTAGTTTTCAAGCTACTGGCCAGCTACTTGGGGTACTTACTATTCTGAAAATAATTTAAATCATTGCGCCATTTAAGTAATTTAAGTCAACTTTAATTTGGCGGATCGCCATGTGAGATTCTTATTTCCCTTGTTAATGCGTTTTTATGCCAAAATTAACGAGATTTGATGTCGGATGTGCTGGGGATCGACTGCCAAACTATGGCGATAGTACATACCTGATGAAGTAAAAAAACAACGTCATTACAAATTTACAACACACCTACTTGTTTCGAGGAAAAAAAAATTTTGGAACTGAAAACTTTAACAGCTCCTTCGATACGAAATACAAACGCGTAAGCATGGGAAACTGATTGATTAAACGCCAATAACTTTTCCCTAAACTTTTCAAAAAGACATAGCATACTAATTTTATGAGTTCCTGTGTAATTCACAAGTAAACAAATCTTAGTAATTATTATTTTCAAGCATTGTCTCAAAGTTTTCTGTCAATATCGAAGCTGCTTTCAAAACGATAAAAAGATTGTTTGAAAAAATGCACGCAGAGCAAGCAAACATTCTCCCTACTCCATGCGCGCACATGCAGCATTCACTGGGCAAGGATTTATAATAAATTAATAGGCAACGAAGCATGATGAATGAATTCGACAAAACTTTACTCCCCACACTCCACTGTCGTCGTATACCGCCCAAACAAAATTTTCCTCTTAAATTCGCGATTTACTTACTTCGAGAAAATAAATATTTAAATTTCTACAATTTCACACTTCGATAACGATCACATTAAAACTTAAGCAGCAAAAGGTAGAGCCTACTCATCTTTTACACGTTATGCCGGCGTAAGGACTGAAGTAGCATCAAGTTCCCAAGGCGAAAATCTAACGGGGAAAATAAAAATTTTTTTTCATTTCGATCGATCTTCATCGTCCGATGAGTAATGTCGAAAGAAAGTTATTAATTAAAAAATACAAAAAATACCATAAAAAGATAAGAAAGAATAGAATCTTTGACTAGCATTGGCTAAGAATGAAGAATCGCTAAACGTAGGTAAGTAACAAGAATATCATTTTGGACACAGTGAAATATTACAATGAAAATATTTCGACAAAAAATCAGCAAAGAAATACTAAGCATAAATAATATATAAAAAAAAATGAATGGATGAATGGAAACGGATATTAAGCGAATATCGTAGTTACGGACCTAATACGTGACCGAGGTCTTCCAATTTCATTTACTTTTGTTTAATTATACGGAGAAAATTATTTCTTCGTCTTTATTAGAAAATTTTTTTTAAATTTGCTTGCTAATGCGCTATAACTAAGTAATAAATTGTCGAATAATTGGAGAGAAAATTTCTCATTTTTTCCTCTTCTTCCTACAGTAAGCAGCAAGCCTGTAATCAGGGGGCAGGGCGGCGCTCTTTGCTTCCTTGGCGAAATTTTCATTTTTTTTTTCTAAACTTTAAAAAAAGTAAAAAAAATTAATCATATTTTTTAATTTTTAACAAAAATTTTCGATAAAATTTTTTTTTTGCAAAACTTTTAATTTATAAAAAATTTTGCCCTCTCTGGTCGGCAGTTTGACCCCTTAAGATTTTATTCTGACTACGGGCCTGATAGGTAGTCTTAATAAAATTCGTCATTCGTCAGCAAATTTTAAAGCGAATCAAAATAAAATATGAATATTCAAATCATAGTGACACAACTCAAAAACCGTCAATTTTGAGTTACTAACACAAAATGAAGGTTGCGGGTATATTTTTTCCAATATCCGATTTCCAAGATCATATAAACTCAAACCGGCATCAAATTAACTTGGGTTTAACTCTGTTGCGTACAACAGGCTTCAGGGTTTAAACTTGAAAATAATAGGTAAAAAATAAAATAAAATGAGGTCGTCATTCAAGATAAGAAAAATAGAATAAAAAATCTAATTGATATCTTGCTAAATTGCTACCTTCTGTCAATATACTACAATACCAATCGATATCACATAAATATTGTTAATAACAAATACATCGTTCAAGAGTATACATTTACAAGATTTTTTTTGTTTTTTTGCGCAGTTTTTTGTGCTTTCTTTTTGTTTTTTTTGTTTTGTTTTGTTTTTTTTTTTCCACAAAATACATGGACATGGATGATCTTTTTACTTCTCTAACCTTTCCCTATACATAAAACGCCCATTTCAATCACGTCATCCAGATAAACTTTAATTTAATGGAATATTTCATAAAATTAGCACTTAATGTAACCTGCGGAACAAGGCGAAGGGTAGACGCGAGTCGACGAATAATTTTATCAAGACCTACCAAGAATCACGTTAAGAAACATTGCTCTTATTATTTGTTCGAAACACTTATTGTTTCGATCATACACAGCAGTCAACGACCCCCAGTCTGCACCGCTTTAAAATACGTACTGATAGTCACACAACGTACCCTTTCTTCGGAATACGCAAATGATTTCCATAAAGTAAATTCTTTTTTGGAATGATTCTGAACATTTCCTTAAATTTACTAATTACCCATACTCTACCTCTCTGAAACAACGACCATCCCCTCATACCTATGGTATCAGTTTCATTTAGGTCGATACAACGACGATCGCTTCGGCGAGTAAATTAAAATGAAGAAACAGGGAAAGAGGAAGGAAAAAGCCATCACCAGCAACAACACTAACAACAACAAAAACAAGGGAAGTCTTCGAAAGTTAAAGGCCAACATACCATCTCTTTGCTATTGATTTCTCAAAGGGAACTCAGCAAGAACACGAAGAACAAAGGGAAAAAGAGAGAAAAAAAGAGAGAGAAAGATAGAGAAAGGCTAATATATTTATACGAAATCGTTTTTCGCTTTTTGCGAATACCAGCACCATCACCGATACAGAAGAGGGGATGAGCTAAATCCGTTTAGGCGTTTATATCAGGAATTGGTTCGCCGGGGAGGATGGTGTGAGAGTTAATTCTTCTCTCTCACACTGTCTCCCTCGCTCTCTCTCTCTCTCATTCATTCTCTCTCTTTTTCTCCACCCCTCTTCCCACAAAAAACAGCACAATTTTCGATATTTGCTTTTTCAAAAACATCCATTATTCCACAAGGAGGGGGCGTGGAGTGAGAACGACGGTTGAACAGGGAGAGAGTACTAGCCTTCAGAGGAAGAACTCTTTACGTTTCAGTTTTACTAAATTAACTGTCTAACCGAATGAATGAGTTCGGAATAACCGATATATATATATATATATATATACAGTATAAAAAGAAAGCAGATCGAGAAAAAGAGACAAAAAATTAGCAAAATGAGAGCTGAAAAAGCGGGGCAAAGATGAGGATACGTAGGGGGGTGAAAGAGGGATAAAGGAAAAGTGTAGAAGTGAAAATAAAAAGCAATTTAAAATGAATGGTTACAAAAGAGAAGCGGTACATTATACGAAGTTTGGAAAATCCGTTGAAGTAAATATACGAAGGAGAGGAAACACTCTTCTAAATACACAGAAAGAGAAAAAACTTGGCAGAAATTAAGAACCATGTCAGAGAATTTAGGAGAAGAAAAAAAAATGAATAAGTTTTGATAAAGTTGAAGTTATTTTCTTCTTTCCTATTGGGTTTATGACTTTTTTTTTTTATTCAAGCAGTTTCTCCTCGCGAAAGGTGAGAGAAATAGGAGCTAGAGGGGAAGTCAGGAGGAAGCAAAAACAAAGAGAAGAAAATAAAAAAATTTCAACAAAATAGTTTCTTATAATGTTGGTAAAAACGAAAATAACCCATTATAAAGTGTAGTACATGTATACACAGGTAATGTAACGAGGGAGAGTAACAACAAAAAAGTAACTCAAATTAAAAAGTTTTCCTCTTTTTTTCGTGACTTGATTTCGGTGGTTTACTGAGTTTTTTTTTTCCATTTTTTTCGCCCTTTCTATGCATACTTTGAACGGAAAAAAAATCGCATTTAACAATGATAATCTTTCGTTTCGAAATAGCTTCGAGATACGAGTAATCTGAAGACAAATCGAGTTCCCAAGATAAAGAAACAAGGAGTGCAAGAAGTGGGCAGAGAATATCAAAATATACAATAATAATCTCTTATAGAGCAGAACTGAGAACGTGCAGTATTCTTCGACGTCGTTGGTTGGAAGACCCGAGGGGGTCCATCGAGGATCATCTTTAACACTGATTTTTGGGTGAGGGAAATGGGATGAGGTCTAGGACCATACATTTTTGGGGTAGTAAGCCACAAGAAAAAAAAAGGAACGTCGTTCTAATGACGAGTACTCAAACTAACGGTTACCGACCATTTTCGTCGTTTTCAACGGTTTTATAATGTTTTTATTGCGGCCGATACGAATCTAAATGGTGTTTTTTGGCGAAAGGATGGTAAAACTCGGATAAACTGAACGAGTCCCACGGGTACAATGGCCGCGATTGTACTGCGGCTAGCTCGCGTAGTTGGTCCAACTCTAACCATTTATTTGTATTCACACTGGAAAACAATTATTGAGGGCTTGAGGCGACAGGGCAAGGGAAAACAGAACCCAAATACACAAAACATGCGATTTGCTGTTAAATTACGAGAGCTTGTTGGTTTTTGATAGTGACTTTTGGTACATAAAAATGGGCTGCATGAGCGACACACTTAACAATGCACGCTATGCCAATTTCTCATCATTCTAAGATAACAATATCATCTCAACGTTACTATTCGAGCTACTGTATCTACTCTATCCAAAAAGAATAATAACAACAATTAATAATTCCACAGTCAAAACAACTCAAATTATACAGGCAGCACTTAATTTGAGAAATCGCTAATAGCTCGTCGTTCATGAACCAATCAACAAGTCTACCGCATCGATGACCTTAAGGTTTCTTTTTCAGGTCAATTTCAAATGTTGAAAATATCTCTAAATCCAATATCCATCCTTTCCCGCATCCACAATTTCTTCCACTTTTTTCTTTGAATTATTTGTTAAAATAACGCTTCATTTCACATTTCGTCGATGAAAAGGTCGCACTTGAATTTCCGTAATACGTATTTGAACCAAAAACGTTCAATTATTTTCTTCAAAATATATTTCAAAGAATATAATTTTGATTCTGACTAAGATAACTTAGGTTGAACAGCTACTGATATTCAGACGTCCGGAAAAACCTAAATTACTTTATTCAGGCTCAGTAGGCTACCTACTCCTTCTTTCGAAAATACCGATGCATTTTCAAAAGATAAAGTAATTAATTGGAAATCCTAAAAAATTTTGAATCTCAAATTAATAAGAAAACTCACTAACACGAGATTCCAAAAATTTAAAATTTTTTGTCAACTTATTAAGTCTGTTTGATAGAACTACACCAACCTACCTCAACTTCCACCGGGTGGGTGATTCCACAAATGTAAGAATGTTAGGTATATAATTTTGCGCCAATTTTACTCAAATGTTTGTGGAATAGCCTTATTGGTCTAGGTTGGTGCAAGTTGGAGTAGTTCTATCAAACAGAGCAATTGACTAAGTACCTATGAATTAATATCAGATATAATAAACGTACAACCCTTTTTTTCAGTCAAAACGAAAATAAATTGCAATTTTTGCTCCAAATCGACAAAATAACATACGAAAATTGTGTATTTTTTCAGGGCAAATCCAATGAGTCTATTCGCGAAGCTGTAGCTTCGTTGAATCGCAAGTTATCGAGCTTTTGAATTTCTCATTGGAGAAATCTGGGGGCTTGGGGTCTAAGCCTCCAAGTTCCCTCAATTTGCGCCTATGAAATACAATCATATTAAGCATCAAACGCCTCAATAATGGTGAAAACTCTCTCCAGTCAGTAAAAACAAGTAACAAATTTTTGAAGAAACAGTAGGTTTTTGTTTGAAAAATTACCGGAAGGAAGATGAAAATATGAGAAAATGTGATTCATTCCATGGTAGGTGTTACGAATTAATGGAGTCGGCTGACTTTTTTTCGGAATATTTTATCAACACCTACATACAGGATGGATTAAAAACTATCTTTACAGGATTCTTAGAGGAAGCCATGGGTCCATGGAGCCAACCTCGTAAGAACCACCAAAATCATTTTCTTTGCCGTCTCCAAAGCCAGACGAACATTCGCACGGCATACGCACTAATCGGCACACACCGGACGCCGACTGAAAATTTACACGAATTTACGGTTTCCTCAATCAGTGCGGACAAATTCTCTCGCCATTAATTGCGAAGCCACCTTACGCCAGAAAAAACTCCTCTGTAAAAGACACTGAATCTTCGACCGAGACAAATTTCACCCCTTTATACGTATAGCAGTGTTTAAGGACGGTAATCCCGAAAAACACCCACCACCCACTCATAAAGCACACGTAATACGAGTACATTTACGTACGAATGTATCGAACTTCTATCCTCCGCCAAATATCGCGACGTTCGTCGTTCATCTTTTTCCATGTTTGAGCAGACGCCGAAATTTTCGATGCGTCGTAGGGTAGGAGTAGGAAAGCACTCGTGCCATAACAGCGCGTATACATAGGTATACGGCGTAGTAATGCATTTATTTATATGACGATGGGTAGCACTGTATTACGACGTACTTACAGTCATAACATCACAGTTATCGTAATCCGGGATTACTACTTCGGGACAGTCCGGCAGTTCGGACAGAAAAGGGGGACGGGGTGGCGGCGGTATGCGGAAGGGCGGCGGCGGCGGTCCGGGGCAGTCGCATTCGTATTCCGGACTGTCTAATTCCCAAAGGGCTGGCAACGAGTTATCTTCGTCTCCGGCGTCGTTGGCCGGCGATCCAATCTCCATAACCTGCAACAATAATAGAGCAGAAAATGCGGGCGTTTATTATCGTGAAGTCGCAGAAAAACACACACACACACAGATACAGGAGGAAGATGCACAGCTCGTGGGTGGAGAGGAGAAAAGCGACAAAAACACTCAAAGGAATGAAGACGTAGCGAATCAATGTGAAAAACACATCGAAACTCGAGAGGCCATTAGCGCTATACACTTTCCGCGAACAGTATACAGGGTGTGTTGGGTAATTTTTGGAAGAGAAGTTTCGACAAGTAAAACCATCTATGAGCTCGTTACGCTTTGTTTTATGATATTATAATGTTAAACTTGAGTTAGATCAGTCAAATCAACCTTCAACTTAATCTGCTAATTATAATCTCTGATATGAAATTATGAAGTTGAACCAAGCTTAATACTGGAGACGCAGTGAACTTTCTATAGTACAATTGGTCATTGATAAGTCAAAAAAGTGAATTATAAAAATAATCCACCATAGCTCTGCAGGACACACGTATATTGACACATGGCACGTTTAGGAAAAGTATTTATATTGAATTTTTTTTACTAATTCATTCACAATATTTCATCACCATTCATTCTTCACCCTTATCGCCTCTTCAAAAGCTGGAATTAGCGACTGAAAGAAATGCACCCTCTTACCATTGATAAGAAGATATTTCAAAAAAAAAAAAAAAATCAAATTCGGCACGAAAGTCAATTTAATTTGATATCAAATTTTAAGTTAATTAAGAAGTAAATAAATCCCACGAAAATATGGTAGAGGCGAAAAAAAGGGAAAAATTCTGATTAAAAATCAATTATAATAATATGAAAATTTACCAATCCAAAACCTGGAGGGCTTTTCCAATAATATTTACGCCTATTAGGCAAAGCATGAAGAGCTAATGAACCTAACGACGTATTGTCGTAGCGTGACTTTATGTAAAAAACGAAATATCCGTGAAAAGTTCTATATAATTACAGATTAAGTAAAGTTCTTCGCCCCAGATTTCAGTTTCGTATAGGGAGTGTAAAGGAAAGAAAAATTTAAACGACTCCAACATTTAATAAAATAGCTCTCAAGTTCTGTGAATAAACTGAACTCGGTTCAAGTTTCAAAATTCATCAAGAAAAGCAACACAGGTACCACTCAATTTCTTCATCAACTAACTTTTTGTAACTGAATTTATGATAAAGACTACGGATTTCAAGGAAATGCAAACCTTCAATGCATTTGCAAGTTGCTTTTTTTTTGCTCAATCTGAGACCACGTTTTTTGTACAATTTTTGTAGTTTATGGACAACTCAATTGATCGAAACAAACGTTCGAACAATATATGTTTGTTGTTATAATCATTCACGAAAAATACAAACGGGGAAAAAAAAAAGGTAATATTAAGGGCCGTCTCCACGAAGGTAGTTTTTGCTAGCCGCTAGTGAAATGGGATATCAGCTAGTCGACTATCACATGTAAACAATGCTGCAACTCGGAATTAGCGGGTACTTTTAACCATCCACCTCCGACAAATGTTGCATCGTGGAAATAACTCGGCTATTAAAACTAGTCAACTAGCATAATTATCCATCTAGGATGGTATAGTTGATGGATGCAAGATTTGAAACACACGTACAGTGGTTTTATCAACAGCATTTTTACTATCCGCATGTAAACGTAATTTTTACTGCGCCTGCTGTTTTTTGCTTGCTGACAGGAACTAGCACAACACTATCGTATAAAGCTTTTACACGATTGCTACTTTTTTTATCCGATAGTTGAATAGCAGATAAAAAAAAAACAGAATCGTGGAGACGGCCCTTAGGTACAAGACAACACGTCAGTGCATTATCTTACATTCTTACACGATGATTGACTAACATTAAATAATGAAAGAGCATATCTCAGAAGTCTATAGGTAGGTACTCAATGAGTAACAGTGAGAAGCTACTTTAATTTTCTCAAGAAGAAAGTAGAAATTAATAAACTATCTATTCTATCATATAATCATGAGAATTTTCTTCTTTGAAAATGACGCCCGAGAAAACGTTTATATACAGAGATAGATTATAGTATAGGTAAAAATCTGGCAACTCATTTGCAGAATCATCAGAGTAACGAATGTGATGTCCATCACATCTATCATTTACATTATTTTCGGTATGAAAGGTTTCACGTTTCGTGTAATAAATTTTACCGCAGTTGCTTCGGACACCCTGTATTAACACTATCACACAACACATAAACGTGCCATCGAATTACCGTATACAATACACAATTTTCGTAATTTCCAGCGCTACGTACGACCACGGAGACAGCAAATGATTTACGGTTCGGTTGTGTTTTCAAAGAACGTCCCTGACCTCCTCTACTGCGTACACACACACACGCGCGCGCACACAATCCAATATCCAGAACCTTCTATCAACCCCCACGTAACAATACTCATAATGTCACCATCTACCCTCTCGCCAACTGCACAACCTTAGTCGTCTTTTTCACTTCTCCACTTTAAGTTCGCGGTTTTCTCGACTACTGAATTTGCCAAGTGCAACCGCTGCTCCTACTCCATTCAAATGAAAACACATCAACTCTCGCTTCTTCCCATCATCCCTTAAGGTTGCCGTTTTAATACACAAGCGATGCGCGGTGGAGGTTTGGAACCGCAGCAGAAGAAAAGTTAAAAATACAGAAAGAGAGAGAAAGCCAGAGACAAAGGAGAAGGAGATACACCACACATCCAAAGTAATGAAGAAGAGGGTTAGCCGCAAGAAATTAAACGTTCTCGCTATCTATTTCACGTTTTTTGGGTAATAAGAAGGAAGAAAATGAGAAAGTGCTAATGGAAGAGGATGAAGGGGAGACGTGTACACGGCAACACACCACCACTTTTATTAGCAGCGAAGCGAGGCGTAAAGGGTGCTAAAGGACGACGAGAGGAGGGTGAAAAAGTTCGCCGATTGTCAAAATAAAGCCACCATATTAAAAATCGGCCGGAAAATGCCATCGTGACCTGCATACGTTTACATGGGCCATTTACCAACACGCCGTATTAAAAATAAAAAATAAAAAATAAAAAAAGGGAGACAAATAGGAAGAAGAAATATACCCTCACAGCTTATACTGTACAGTATATTTTATAACTTTACCCCTTGAGCGAATGTAATTTTTCTTCAATACACGTGCGTCGTTTTGGCAATGTGTTTGCTACATTTTTTTTTGGCCAACACATAAAGCGGGGGATGCGGGTTAAAAATTATGAGACCTGAGCCAAAATTGTAAGAATGATGGTAGACGAAGTATATGCGGCGTCGGTTGCATCGACCGCGTAGTAAAGGCTGAATTAGTAAAACTCCACTAATGGAGAGCAAATCTTTACACAGATACAGGGCTATTTTCAAGAATATAGTTTCATTGCTATAACAGAGGGTGATATAATACGGAAATGGGTATATATTTAAAAGGAAATTTAGAGTAACTTGCACCTAGTCGTGAATTATCGTAACTTATTGCAAAACCGTATTTCAGCAGTGTACTGGATTCGTTTTTCGCCCACACTAACGATAGCTTTTAGAATTAACCAAAACACCGGAGTTTCGAATATTAACACTCAACTGAAAATTACATAAACAAGAAAATAAATTGGTAAAATATAGGGCGTCCCCGTCTATGATTTGGAGGTAGATTTTAAACTGATAACTTTTCAAGTTAAAGCTCAGAGAACAAATACTACGTAAAAGTAACTCCATAAACGTTACTTACGTAGCAATTCAATACAAAGGCGTAAAATCGGCAAAATCTATGAATTCCAGCACATTCATAACAGACAATCCGTTTACAGGATAACTTATATTGAAAAACTTTAAAAATCTAACTTTTTTTTTTTTTTTTTTTTTGAAAATACTGGAAATGAAAGCTGAAATGGGCTGTACAAAAGAGTCTGTCCTTCAGGAAAATCGTGAAAAACTATACCAAAAATAAAACAAAACTAATGGCCACAGGCAGAGGAATTGCTTCAGAAGGAAATTTACAGATTAAGAAAACAAATAATATCGTTTGTACGAATTAAGTGAACGATAGTTTCAATTAGTAGCATAACCGATGCGGCGAATGAATATACTTCGAAATCATTTTCACGATCTACCTCAACAAAAGGGATAGGGGATAAATTGTTGAAAAATTTCGTAAGGATAAATCGTTTCTACCGCCACAACTGCGGCGACATGGAAATTTAGCATTTTTCTTTCGAAATGGTTAAATCAGTCATTCAAAATGTGCACCTCCTCCACCCACACTCCTCGTGCTCCTCTTTCCTTTCTTTTACTTTTTTTTCGCTCGGCTTTAACGAGCAGCTTCTCGCCGGTAAAACTTTCAACAAAAGTTTAAAACTGACTTTGGCGCGAGAAAAAGGGCACGACACTGCCTCGTTAACTTAATTCGTTGTTAGCGAAAACGATAATACGTTTCCAGAAATGCCCTTTAAACCGACAAAACGCAAAAGGATACGAGATGCCACGAGCCCTTTTCCTGTTCCCTTTCAGCGATATGCGAAAAGGATATGATTTTAGCGGCAGAGAATGCCACCGCCGCATTTTCCACTCGTCGTCTTGACGTTATCGTCGTTGTTGTTGTTGCTGCTGCTATTGTTGGAGCGGCAAATTTCACATTGTAACTAAATTTCACATTGTAACTGTTTTGTGTCGACAGTTGTTTTTTTATATTTTTTCCCCTAATATTCTTCCTGCTTCTTGTACACAAATATAATACAGAAAAGAGTGTCTAGTGTGTAAAAAGAAAATTTGTCACATGTTTTGGCGTTGAATGCGCATGGTTTTCTTTCGGTAGTAGTGTAGACTGTTAAAATCGATGGATTTGCGAAAATTGTTTTTAGTGTTTGAATGTTCGAAGAATGAGGAAATAGCGAAAGTTTTCGAAGATCGTCGTACAATTTTCTAGTTCTTAATAAACTATGAACAAATCTAATTTTCGTTATAGAATCATCAATTTCCGACAGATCTGTACTGTAACTGAGGTACTTAATCTTAACGCTCCGAAATTTATCGAGACAATTTTAAATAAAATTAACGTTACGCACGAGCTAAAAGAAATGAAATTAAGTTTTCCATGATTCACCTGTCTTTGACCATTGAAATATAAAATCAATAAAATATGCAATCTGGTTTTAAGAAAAAGTCACGGTTTCTGTAGCACGACTACTCGAATTTGCGATAAAATCATCCGACTATTCAAACCACTATTTTCCAAGCCAAAAGAAAAAAGAAAAGTCTTTTCCCAGAAAAACTAAAAAAGTTCCATCATTCCGCTGATTTTTGCGTATTTAATCTCGCTTTTGGCTAAACGATAGTGAAAATGGTAATCGTTGGAGTAATTAAAATTTTAAATCTCTATTTCATGAAAATTTTTCGAGTCTCTTCTCTGATATGGAATTACACCTGCTTCAAGTAAATCAGTTTTAAACAGTACTGAAATACTTTCAAGCACTCAGAAATTGATTATTTGTAACTAAACATGTCCCATAATAAAAATAAATCAATTTTTCGAAAGTTCAGGCATAAATTTGCACTTTCAAAAAGAATCCAAATTTCTACAACAAATCACTTGACCTAGTATGAAAAATGATGATTCACAAATAATTGTCAAATTAATCGGCTCCATCAATAATCAACATCAATTTATAAATTGGATGAAATTCTAAGTTAAAGTCACGGTGCTTCAGTTCAACAGTAGAGTTCTAAGAAACATAGGAACATACTCCAAGTTGCAAGGTCTGAATAGGCTCTTGAAAGTGCTTGCTTGACAAAGAGCATGAAAACATTTTTTGGGGTCAAAGCTTACAAAAAAGACCATAATGATCAAGATAGGTATTGCAAATGATTTGTATGGCTAAAATTGGTAAGAGTACCACAGACGAATGTTTATACGCTATGTTCCAATAATTTGTAGCAGCATAAAAGCAGAAAATTGCTATAAAAAGTTTGACTACGTCCATTTCCGACCGTAGCAATTTAACATTGCCCTGCTATAGGGTTTAAATAATAATTGAAAATTTTTAAATCGAGATGTAAATAAAGACAACATGCAAGAAAAAAAAAGAAAAAAAAAGCAGAAATAAGTAATTAAAACATTACAAACTGACATAACGCTGAAAAAGACGAAAAGTTAATTACTTATGCAGTAAAAAGCTTTGAAAGATCTTTAGTGCGTGAAATGATTAGAAGGAAAAGTGTGAGGATAGACAACCGTAAGTATGATGAAATACGCCAGATAGAAATTGTAAGTGTGAACTCTAAAATAGCATCAACCCTGCATATTTCCCTATTTGTATCAAGTTCCCTGACAGGCATACTTGGACAATACTGAACATTGAGAGAACCTTGGCTATTATATACAATACTTATCTTTCTATTTCTCTCTGTGCTATATATTTATTATGAAGGGTTGGAAAATTAATAACGGTATCTCTGCAGAGCAATGCACCATTTTTTTCAGTAAATAAAACTTTAAGTAACTCTAAATTGTTTGATTTAATTGCTAAATGTAAAACACGTACAAATTATTTTTTTACTAATGAATTAAGAAATTCGAATGACCACGGGCAACAAATAATTGTAATCATTTAAAAGAGCAACAACCTACCGAAACTTTTATACAACGCATCTTTTGAATGCGACTGAATGAAAACGCAGGTCTAAGCTGGAAAAATGATTGAGTATTGATTCTGTAGTACTTGCCGTAAACAAAATTCCATGAAAACATTCATTTTCAACTGATGATATCTCATTCTCAATTCATTCGAATAAGGTATCTACGAATTTCCGCTTTTTTTTTCTTTCTTCATTCAAAATTCATCGAAAATCAGACACCCGGTTTTTTCCATGAATGCTTTAGGTCGAAAGACTTTAAATCGCACTTTTTCACCAGTAGCCATTCCGAACCGAGTCAAAACCATGAGAAAACAATTTATCTACGACCAACCAGCTCGTAAAAACTAAATCAAAAATGTATTACCCCCACACTACGTTTTCTTATATGCATTTTTCGATCTTCAAAAGGGTAAAAAAAGAAAAGTCACCCTCATAAAAGCAAGGACAAGGATGAGTTTCGTATAAAGTTTTTGTATACTTATAAGGAAACCGAATGAAGGACCATAAATCATATCGTTTCTAATGGCGGGTTTAAAAAACGAACTTTCGAGATCGTATATAAGATCTTCGTTTTTTTCTTAAGGGCTGCACCTGATACGTGGGAAAAGGGGGAAAATAAAATTTTTAGGGACGAACCGCAGTTCACAAGTCAAGAGCTAGTTTACGTTTTTATTTTTTGTAGAACAAATTGGGTTTACTTCCTTCTCTACGTTCAGGCAAACAGCCACCACACTTTAAAAGTAAATACCACCGCGGCGTGACTCGATAAAATTCGTTGGACGCCCTCCACCTCTTTCTCATCTTTATATCATTGTTCACTTTGTCATCGACCAAAAAATTGCTTGTATATACTCGAGAGACGATTATAGTATAGCTTTATTTGCCAATTTGTTTGTATATCGTGATCGACCAGAGAGAACGGAGAAAAAAGGACGCATAAAGAGGACGCACTTCAATCAGGCACTCCAGCAAAAATGTAACAAGAAAAAAGCTGGGCAATTTACGTAGCCAGAGGGGCATTACTTTAACGCGAAGATTGCATCGAATAATGGATGATGGAAATCGGGAGGAGAAGGAGCACGCTGGAAAATGGAGTAAGAGTTTTTGACACGACGTTCGGCGATGCGGCAATAGTTTCACGTGCTAAATGGTGGACGGAGTGACGAAGGGGTGAAAACAAAATGAAAATTTTAACATTGATATCCCATAAAAAGTTATCGATTTACACTAAAATCTGGAAAGAGCATAGAAAATAAGGTAGGGAAAAAAAACGAATACACCCATATCGTTAGTGAATATAGTAGATTTCTTTCTTTCCTTTCTTTTTCTTTTCTTTTTTCCTCCCTTCCCTGTTTTTTTTTTTGTTTTTTTATTTTTTTCGTCCAAACAGAAGAGTTAAAAGAAATACAGAAACGAAATGGCAGACATAACGACGCAGTCAGCGCTAATAAGATTTTTTCTGGGCGAATATTTCGTGTTGAGTGAATTTCGTATATGAGGATGGAGAAGTGAAAAGAAACGTTGCGTATTACGAAGTAGTTTTTCTGGAGCGAAATGAAAACAATTTGAGAACGAAGAAATCATTTCGCTAACCATACTTCGAGGGAATGCATAAATTGAAGAGGGAGAATACTTCAAGTGAATTTGTTTTTCCACCTTCGTGTCTGAATGATTTCATCTTTAGCATCGCTTAATGCATTATTTTGGTAGGGTCCATTTATAAGGTGTTTCGAAACTTCGGTTAAAACATATTGCACCATGTCAACTTTTTTTCTAATGCGATTAAACTTACGATACTTCAGTGCTTGACTCTTGTGTAGGTTCGAAATGGTGGTCCATGGGTAATGCACAAACATGATTTCAAATCATTAATTAATTGGCATATTTTACTCCAAAAATAGTTCTCCTCGATATATAGCGTGATTCAGATTAACATGCACCATAGAAAATTCTTATTTGCGAATTAATGTGAATCACTGTGGAAAAAGGACCAGCTGATTCACGTTAACTCGCACCAAATGGAAATTTTCTATGGCGCGTGTTAATCTGAATCACACTGTATGTATGCTTTCAGTTTAAGCTAGCATGTAGCAGCGGTTCATTTGAATTTCCCTATTTGTTTTTTAAATTTTAATTACAATTTTGTTCGATTGCATGAAGGTTTTTTTCGAGAAAAGTTAATGTAAACATCCTTCACAAAGAAATTGGTCGATTTAAACGCACTACATTTCAAAAAATATTGAACTTTTCAGTAAAAATAGGACAATTTTAAGTCTTGGAATTCTATACACTCAAAACAGCAATCAAAAACAACAGATAACATGAGAAAAGATTTGAAGAAGTCAAGCAGAAAAGCATTGAACAGATTTCCAGTCAAACTTTGATCGAAGTTAAAAATTTAGTAAATTAGAATGAATTAATAAATTCCGACTACTATCGGCAGACAAAATAAAAATAACTAACCTCCACCCGAAATACGAACGTGCTACGTATGTACTCCTGGGTACATGGAAAAAATAGGGCCAATGAATAGTTTTGAGGCAACTGAAATGGAAATGCGGTCTTACAGATAAATAATGGAGATACATACGGCGGGCTACCAACAAGACAAACTGCGAGATTCAGCATAGTGTGCATGAGTTAAATAACAATGGATAGAAAAGAAAATGGAGTATTTTTGTCTCAAGTTGAGAATACAGATCATCATGATGAGGAAGGTGGAGGGGAGAACAGAGGGGCCGTAAAGGCTTGTCATGGTTGAGAAATCTTCGAACATGAGCAGGATTGCGTATTGAAGAATTCTTCCATTCAACAATAGATCAGGAGATGTTCCAAAACATAAAGCCTTTATTTATAGTATGCAGTATCCGAATTACACTGAATCCGTTCTTATATAGCTCATTTACAGTGAATTAAAACTGTACGTAGGGTGAAGGTCAGTAAGATTTCAACATTTCGGGATTCGATACAGTCAAAACCTTTGTTTATAACATCAACCGGAGATAAAACAATTTTTGCAAGACCTTTCAAAAATGAGACCCCAAAAAACGTGTTTGTAAGATCCGAATTTGCATTACTAATATCTCGCACTTCTATAAAACATCCGTTTTGCATAAAGTGACAAATTATACTTTGGATATATTATAGACAAAGGTTTGAACTATAACATATCCCAAAATATTAAAATTTTAATAATTTAAATTGAAGTTATTGCGACTTAACCATCAGGTACACGGGAACTGCAAAAACATATCATGGTTGAGAAATCTTTAAACACGAGTAGGATTGCATACTGAGGAATTCTTCCACACAGCAACACATTAGGTGACGTTCCAAATCATAGTCTTTATTTAAAGTATGCAGGGCCCGAATTATATTGAATGTCGGTACTTACATAGTTCATCTCTGATGAATCGTGAATGTGCGTACTCCACATGAACTATACACTTAATCATCAAAAAGTAATATGCACCACCATCTTATTTTTCTTTCAGAATGTATGGTTCGCGTAGTTAACATGTACATCCAGTGGAGTAGGAATGGGAGGGTTTGGGGTGAAAACCCCCGAATTTTTTGATTACCTCACGTACCCCAAAATATAATCGTCAATTAGGCTTTTTTTAGAAAAAATTTTGTCAAAACCCGCCTCAAAATTGTGTTCCGACTACGCCACTGTGTACATCTATCAGCTAACTTGAAGTCTTGCAATGTACATCACCCATTTCCATTTGACCCCCGAAATTGATATACTTCATTCGAATTTTTTTCAATTTCCTTTTAAAAGCCGTAAATGGTATTTTATATACTTCTTTTTGAAATTTAGAATTTAATTTCACATAACAGTTTGTGTATTCTGCAATTTTTTTTCATCTTAGGTTGAGAGAGCCCATGTTTGACAGCCAAAAATCATTACTTAGGAAGAACACAATCATGTTGAATATTTGGCTTTTACGTCGATTTTTGAAAGGCTAAAACATAATTGACAACACCTTAAAAGTTAAAAGATGATCCTTGCGGATCCAATATGGTTTGGAGTTCAAGGAACAGAGGAAGAAATGTGAACATTGAAACGAAAACGAAATCCAGCGGTTTCCGCCAACCGCTCAATGTTGACAACAAAGACGATAAGTGAATTCAAAAATTTTGTCTTCATTCTTGACGTCTCGTTTACACAAGTCTGAGAAAACTAATCAGAATGAAAATTGGTCGCCCGAATATCCACCAAAATATTGAATATCATAGTTTTTCAAAGTACAAATGATTTTTCAGTTAAATGCCTCAAGACAAGTACAAAATAGATTTTGCAATCTCCTAGTTCCAAAAGAAAAGTGGGCATAAAAAGAATAATGTACACATTCTGGCAAATGGTTATCTTCCCCTCTTCACATCTACAGTCTGCTACTACGGCACGGGCCTCTGTTACCCCGTCCTCATTAAACGAAGCTGTTCGAAGTTTGAAAAATATTTTCCCTCAGAATAATTTTGTTTAGTACCTACAATGCGTATGCGAAGTATTGAAATTAATTTCTGTATAGATGATTGTATAGGTGTAGTTGATTATTTTTTTATCTGATTTACTTTTCTGTTCATAAAAGTATATAATTATAGAACCGACAAGGTAGCTGCCATTTTTACATGCTTTTCTTTAGTTCAGTAACACGTACGTACGTACTTTTGTACGGGTATTTTTCAAATCTTGCAAAATGAATTTAAGCTACTTTTTAATGTCATATAGAGGGCTGAAATTTGGTACAGACACTCACTTCGGATGACAATACGATGTTCCGTCATAATGTTGGGACCCCAACATCCAGGTCACAAATGCCAGGGGGTAAAATATGGGGATCATTTCTTTAAAATTACATGTTTTTTAAAATCTTACAAAATGAATAAGCCACTTCCAGATATTGTAAAGGCTGAAATTTGACCGACATACTCATCTATTAAGTAACTTTAAACAATAATAAAAAGTAAAATAATAAAAAAAAAAAATAAAAATAAATTTTTATAAAAACATGCTTTTCTAAAAATTAAACTAAAATGTAAAAAATAATTTTTTTACAAGAACAATTTACCAATCAATTGTACCGCAGTTTTTTAAATGTCAATTACTTTGATAAAAAAAAAAAATTGACTACAATTTTAAATAATGTTAAAAATCTTTAATTTTTGATTGAAAAAAGAACCGTGGGCCCTATGCAACAAAGTGGTTCGATAAATTATTAAATTTTCACATTACATTTGAGAGAAGATGGAGAATGTCAAAAATTAATAAATAATATTGTTTCAACGTCCGATTGTATGATATTGTAACGTATATTTTCGTCTAATTTTAGAGATGACGAACATATTCGTTCACTCGTTTTCGAATACCAAAAATGTGGATATTTGTCAACAATTACCTTCCTATAACTCTTCATAAACAACCACAAAACTATGTGTATTTAATTTTACATAAACAGATATACCTTCTGTATATTTTTGACCTAGTTGTACCTGTCCCTCGAGTACTCGACGAGTCAGCACAACCCTATAATAACAACACCCTACCTCACTTTACCTATCCGACACGTACGTTTTCATACCCTGAACGAGTATATAATCCCTCGACTCAGTTGTATAATTGTTCAGTTTAGTTCAGTTCTCCAACAGCTACTTCTAAGTACCTAGAACCTCTCTGGTAGAAGTCTCTAGTGAACAGATAGTCTTGCTTGTTGAATTGTAATTGACTATGTATTACTATTAACGTAGAATTATGTACATTATGTACAAGATATTAAAATATTAAATGTGTGTTAATTTACTAAAGTGTTTAAATATTATTGAGTCTCAAACAAATGTTAAGGTCCACGATAGTTTGTGGATGACTAATCTGAATCAATCTTAGAAGTATTACTGCTTTTAAAGTACGTGATATTTCGTGTATGGTGTACTCCCAAAAGTGGTAGTGAATTGGTACCTTACAACCTCTTTTGGCCGTTACATTATTGGCGCCCAACTGGTCTGCTATTGCGAATCGAACTCTCGCTCTAGTACCTGCTCAACGGAATTGCTGAATTCAAGCTGCTGTTCTGATTCCTCTGGCTCGAAGTACTTTGCTCTAACCTTGAAAACTCTAGTCAAGTACTCAAAGAGAAACGCGTAAGGCGCGCTCTTGAGGAAAGGAAGTAGAGGTTAGCTGCAAGTGGAAAAAAGCTAGCAGTGAAAAGAAACCCGAACTCCGAAGTCAACAAAGGATATTTTATTGTACAAAAAATAGAAAAAACAAAACGGATATACAGAAGTTGGCGAACGAGGTTTGGCGGACTGCGGCGACGGATTCTTCAAGCTCCTGTGCAAACAAAAGAAAAAAATAAAGTAACAATTAATATTAATTATAATTCGCGTCCCTCCCTTAAATATAAGAAGTGTTAAATAATTATAAGTCGCGAAAAAATTTATTTTTATGAGTGAAACTTGGGAAAACTTATCCGAACCCAATACTACTAAAACTAATTTAAATTGGCTAATTGATGCTAAAAATTTTGAATTAATTAACGTTTGTCAAAATTTAAACATCGAAGTCGATAAAAAATATTTTTCTCGAATAAAAACACAAGAGGACATCATAGAAAAAATTAAATCCAGTAAGGAAATACAAAAATTATTAACCCCTGAAAATATAAAAATTATTTTACAAACAACACGAAAAACTCGTGAACAAATTCCCGAACTAGAAAATCCTATAATAAGAAAATATTTTAATCCTCCTTCTACTTCAACTCCACTTTTGGAAAACTGGGACAATCCCACACCACTTCCAAGAGTTAAAACTGCTATTAATCTGGTAGATATTACTGAGTGTTTAGAAAAATCTGACGAAGATTTTCTCAGCCCAGAAATTGAAACTAGACTTTTAGAAAACTTAATTCCCCCTATAGAAAATAAAATGTCAGGAAAGGCTGCTGTAAATATCAGACCTTCCTTATATGCACACACTCCAACTGAGGATATCGTATCATTTTTAAACGGATTTGAAAATGAGGCGGAATCCTTCAATTGGGATGCTAATATGAAATTCAAAAAAATTAAAATTGCATTTTCAGGTCTTGCCAAGCAAATATTTGAGGATAGAATTCAAAATAATCCCGAATGTAACAATTGGCAAAATACAAAACAAAAAATTTTGGAAGTCTTTACGAGGACTAAACCCCAACTACGCGAAATATTATACGAAAGAAATTACAACGGCGAAGCTGATTTCTCCGCGTATATTATGTTCGTAAAAAGGATTCTAAAACAAATTGAACCCGATATTACGGAAGAAAAAATTATAGAAAAAATTATGCCTAATCTCCCCGAAAAGGAAAGAGTGTTCTTAATAAAAAAAGAACCTAAAACAATTCAGGAACTTGATAAAGCTTTCTCTAAATATCTCGAATTTAAAGATAAAGCATTCGGACATATAGATCCTCTTTTACGTAAAAAAATTGACCAATTAGAAAAAACGATAGAAGAATTGAAATCCGGGAAAACAGAAAAGAAAACCGAAAAAAACGTAAATACAATATCGTCCGACCCGATCTGGAAAGCTGAAATGGAGAAAATGAGCGCTGCAATAGCGAACATTTCAAAATTTCAGGAATCCAGAAAGAATAATAAAAATCCCCAAAATAAAAATAATAGTAACGAGCAAAACAATAATAACCAAAATGGTAATAATAATAATAATAATAATAACTTTAATAATAATAATAATATGAATAATAATCAAAACCAAAACCAAAATCAAAACAGGAATAATAATAATAATTATAATAATAATAATAATGGTAATGGAAATTGGAACCAGAACCAAAACTGGAACCAAAATAACCAAAATAACAGAAATTGGAATAATAATCAAAATTTCAATCCTAATTATAAAGGAAGAAATTTTAATCCAAATTTCCGGAGAAATAATTTCCCGAGAAATAACAATGGATATTATCCCAATAGGGCTCCAAATTGGAACCAAATGGCTCTTCCAAATTGGAACAACGCCCCAGCTTGGTCTGGAATATCATTTAATACTCCCCAAAATATCCCCTATGTGGCTGCTAATACTCAAATGATTGCCCCTCCGGCACCATTAATGGCAGCTCCACAACAAAATTACCTCCCAACACCAAACCCCCAGGCTTGCCAGAATAGTTGCTCAAAAAACTAAGTGTCCCCCTTACAGGTGATCTGTCAGCTGTAAGGGATGTTGAGAACAGGGAATCGAAATTAGTTAACAATGTGAGTGAGGAGAAGTTTCAAAGCAAAGGGTACTGCAGAACCCAATGTAAATTTCACCTTCCATTTGCCATTTGTGGTAAACAAATACTTAGCTTAGTCGATCCAGGTTCAGAACAGACACTTATCGATGAAAAAGTTTTAAAGAAAGTCAATTTTACGGAACCAATTCTACCAACTAAAGTAAGATTTCGTGGTGCGGATAGTCAACCTCTTGAGGTCATAGGAGTAACCAATGTGATTTTTTCCATTGATCATTGTATTTACCCACATCCCACCTACGTTGTTCGAAATTTAGTAGAACCGGTCATACTGGGTTACGACTTCTTATCAACCCATAAAGCCAAAATGGACTTTTCGAAAAACAAATTCACTCTACCATGTGGTGATGAAGAGCGATGTTTTGACATGCCTGAATGTCACAATTTCCCTATTGAGAAGGAAAATAAGTTAGGTTATATTAAGCCCTTTAAATATTATGCTCCCCAATCTTTTAAAGTAGAGGCAAATTCGGTGCTAATCTTAGCAACGTTGCCTGAACACCTGGAGTTTCTGTGTGAAACATCCATGGAAGAAAAAAATAATTTCTTTGTAATCGTATCAGAAGACACGATAGCGGCTGTTAATCATAATAACAAACCTCACGTGATCTATAAAGGCGAATACTTAGGAAAATTTGAATTAAGTAGTGCAGTAGAAATTAATACCTGCCAAATTGAAAGAATAAAAGAAAATACTATTTTTAAGGATAATCGAGGAAATCCCATCCCGATTAATCCAAAACTGTCACTTGAACAGAAAATAAAAATGTACGAAGTAATTAATAAATATAATAATATTTTTACGGGAAAAACAGATGAAGTTTCCATTTGCAAAGTTCCCGAACAAGTTGTCCGAGTTGACGACGAAACTCCACTGCGGTGTAGAAACTTTAAATTTTCACACGCAGAACATGAGGCCCTACACAAACTAGTAGATGATCTAGTAAAAGTGGGTGTCCTAAAAAAACAAAAATCGAAATTTGAATCCCCAATATTTGTAAAAAAGAAACCAGACGGAGTCTATCGAGTATTAGTAGACTACCGAAGAATGAACCAAAGAATAATTATGGATAATAATCGTGTACCAACAATTGATATTATTTGGCCATATTTAAGAAATAAAAAATGGTTTACAACAATTGATTTAAACAGTGGATATTTACAGATTCCTCTCACGGAAGAATCCAAACAATACACTGGAATAAATGTGGACGGAATTGGATACGTATTCAATTCCACTCCAATAGGTTTAAGTATATCCCCGTCCATCTTCCAAACTATCATGGATGACATATTCCATGATATATTCTGGAAAAAAATGGTATGTTATTTGGACGACATTTGTATTTTCGGAGAAACTTTCGAAGAGTGTCTTGAAAATACAAGGGAAGTATTAAAAAGATTAAATAAGGTAAATTTAAAAATAAAAACAAAAAAATGCCAATTTGCAATGAACGAAATCGAAATATTAGGACATACGGTCCGATATAACGAATTACGTCCATTAAATAAGAATATAGAGGCAATAAAAAATTTAAATCCCCCTAATACGTTAAAACAATTACGATCATTTCTAGGATCAATAAATTATCATAGGAAACTAATTCCTAACTTAGCTAAAATTACTGCTCCTCTTACTGATTTACTAAGAGGTACAGATAGCAAATCAAATGCAAAAATAAAATTAAATCAAGAACATCTTGAAATATTTGAAAAATTAAAAGAAATTATGATTTCCAAACCTGTATTAGCAATATATGATCCGAAATTAGAAACCTGTGTAGAAGTTGATGCTTCGAAAATCGCATTAGGTGCAGTGCTGCTGCAAACTAATCCCGTTACGAAGCATAAACATCCAGTTGGATATTTCTCTGAGAGAGTCCAACCTGCCCAGTCAAAATTGTGTTCATTTGACTTGGAAATGTTAGCTATTACTAACGCATTAGCTCATTTCCGTGGATACTTACTTGCATTACGCTTCGTAGTATACACGGACCACAAACCTCTGATTTACCATCAGAAATTTAATACCCCAAGCCCAAGATTAATCCGATTAATATCTAAATTAAACGAATATAGCTTCCAAATTAAACATATCGCCGGAAAAAATAATTGCATGGCTGATATGTTATCTCGTCCGCATGATGAACCGGACGAAATCACATTTGAAAAAGGTGAATTTTTTGTAGATAAAAAATATGCTCTTCAGGACGAAGAAAAAAATGTGAATACTGTGTGTAGAATTCACAATGACAATTGTGTCCCATTAAACCCTGTATTCTTTCAGAATCAAAATGCGTGGTACTACCCAAGTACAACGCCCCAAACATATTATTTTCCCCCGTCCCTTGCATCAACCTTCCCATATTATCCCGTGGTACAAACCACAATCCCACAGAATGAGTTAAATCATTCTGAAAATTGTCCCAACAAAACTACGAACATAGTTACAAGATCTGCTCTTAAAGAGGCAAACCTCGATAATCAGATCACCCCAACCCCTCCTGTGACCCCAGTTGTCACACAATTGTCAATTCCCGACATCACATTACCTCCCCAATCAGAAGGTCAAACTTCTGAATCCCCCCAAAAAATTGAATTGCCCGAAAATTTAAAAACAATGCAGGAAAATGACCCGCATTGGAAAAATGTCATTTCATTATTAAATTACAACGAAATAAAAAAAGATAAAAATAAAATACGAAAATTAAATCGTACTATACAATTATATTTTCTGGACGAAAATAATGTTTTAAAAAAATTACCTAACCCAACCTCATCGTATGATGAAGCGGTTACAGTAATTCCTGAAAAATTAATTCCAGTAGTTCTAAAAAAACTACATGACGATCCGTTGTATGGAGGTCATTTCGGAATAAAAAAAACAAAAAATAAAATAAAAAACCAGTTTTTCTTTAAAAACATGATACAAAAAATTACAGAATACGTATTATCGTGTCATGAATGTCAAATGGCACAAAATTCCCCGAAAGAGGCTGGCTACCTCAAACATATTGAAATCGAAAACCCTAAACCGTTTTCACATTTAGAGATCGATTTCATTGGAAAATTTAATACTGAGTACGAACACTCGTACGTGCTTGTCGGTGTAGACAAAAGCACAAATTTCTGCACCATACGTCCAACAAAAAACCCAAATGCTCAATGCGTAATTGAGTATTTGAAATTTATTTGTTATACGTATGGCACCCCAGGTAAAATTTCTTGCGATAACGGAGGTCATTTTGCGAATGAAACCGTCCGTAATTTTTGCGAAGAGAATAATATTAAAATTATTTATTCTTCGTTTTATTCCCCCCAATCGCAAGGACTCGTTGAAAAAGTCAACGGAGTAATAAAAAAATCACTATCAAAATACGACCATTCAAACGAAAAAGAATGGATCGAAACAATTAATAAAATTATTTTCGCATACAATATTAGCCCAATAGAACATTTAAATAACAAATCTCCATTCTACCTACTTCATGGATTTAACCCAGAAGTACATATACCAGAAATACCGGAAAATAATAATAACAAAACGACTCGTGAAGAAGAAATTGAAAATCTCCTTCAAACGAGAGAAAAAACGCCGAGCTTAGCAAAGAAAGCATCGGAAAAAAAACGCGAAACATTATAACGCACACCACAGGATCATTGACTTCAAACCTAATGACCTTGTCTTGCTGCGTCAATCGAAAAACGTCGCGAAAAATAAAATGAAATATACCGGACCATATAAAATTGTTAGAAAGGTCACGGATTTAAATTACGCAATTCGTATTAAAACAGACGATAAAACTGCGTACGACGAAACAGTTCACGTACGACGATTAATTCCGTATAAATCACGTAATAACGACGAATTAAATAGCGAAATAAAAATAAAAAAAGAAGACGAAAACATCGAAAATCCCATCCCAACCCAAATCATACCTAAACCAAGGGGTCGCCCTCGGAAAAAACCAAAATAACTGTGTGTAAAGTATATTACCCGTAGTTACTTGGCTTTTTCAAACACGATACCTCCCTCCCCCATCATATTTGTTTATGTCCCGTCACTTCAAAATTTACCTTTAAAAAAAAATTTTTTTTTTCGACTTAAAATATTGTAAAATGTGAAATTACTTACCAATAGCCCAGGTGTCGGCGTAGCCCTCGAGGAATTCTGCCAGATGCTCTCCACTTGTGGTACTGCTACTCGATGAGGAAGAGGGTCCTTCACGGTGATCTCCTTCGGAATCTTCAGTGGAGGCACTTTCCTCAATGGAAGGTGTGTCCCAGTGGAATGTATATACTGTAGGACCACTGAGCAGCCATCCCCCACGGAGAGACATCGCGCGGTTTCCTTCGACGGCATCGTAATGCCGAATCAGATGAAAACCGGATATGGAAACGGAGACGTCCAGACGAGGCTTGTAATGCTGGTTTAGGAACCGGGCAGTACTGACCCCGCCTGGACCTATTAGGAAATCAGTGAGATAAAGTCGGTCCAAGTGTACATACTCAACGGTAACCTCCGTGTTTGTCTCCTGCGAAACGCAGAGTAGACCAACCAGAAGCCCGGAAAGTATTCCCAGACCAACTGTCCCTGATGTGTCTAGGTTGCCGCGAAACTCCAACTTAATCCGCGAGTATTCTACCTCAACCATCATGGCATGAGGGAAAAATACTCTCAAGGAAAAGAGAAGGTGTCTGGCAAAAACCTCGCACGTGGGACAGCTCACAAATCTCACTGAGTGACTCCAATAGCTTACCTCCTCCGTAATGGTCTCATCTGGCACTCGGTGCGGCTCGAACTCGCTTAGGAACTTCTCCCTGTTGGATTCACCGGATACTCGATAAAATAGAGAAAACAACCGATGTAGCGCATAGTATAAACGAGCCTCGCATGGACATCCTTGGAAAGGGTGAATTTTACTGAGGACCTGATTACCTATAAACCAGGTCTCATTTACATCCACCTTTCCGTGCGACGTGAACATCCTATCGTTGAGATACACGATCGGCATTGTTAGGTCTACGAAAAGTAACTCGCGAAAGGAAAAATTTGCGGTATGTTTTCTTACGGCACCGAACTACACAAGACACTGGCACTTCACTAAACTTAGAGAAAAAAAATCGGAAAAAAATAAAATACACGAAAAAATAGAGAAAATCGAACAATAATTAATACAATGTTAGCGATGAAAGCAAAAACGGAAAACTGACGAAAAAAATAAAATTAGTAATTTTATATTAACAATTTGACCGAGATTCATAATTCGGATATCGGAAAAATTTGTCTCCCCCTTCACCCCAATCTACGAAAATCAAAACAAATCAGTAAATATGCATAAGCCATTTTCTCGTAAATAACTTAGACGTTGCATTCTTTCTGTTTCAGAAAATGTATACGAATCTACTTTTCTATTTCACAATAATTATTTCTTCGACTAGTATTGCGCAAAGAACATCGTCTGACCCATATAGGATTACGACGGCGTCAACTGGCGCTTATTTTCAAGAAATAAGCAATATTTTCGTATATTCGAAATCTGCCCCAATAATTTACTCCATTAAACTAGACTTGCATGAATCAGCAGATAAATTATTAGAAACGAATTTCAAACACCGGTTGTGTAATGAAACAACCTGGAAAAATTGCAAATATGCAGAAATGGCGAAACGATTAAAAAATACCATAAAAAATCTGAAAGAACAAAACATTGCGATGATACAAGATTTCTATTCGACACCATCGTCTATTCGAAGCAAATGAAGCGTATTCACCCTGATCAGATCTTTCTTCGGAGATGCGCTACGATTTTGCTGTCGAGTATTAAACTTTAGAGATGGACGAAACTTCTTGGCGAATGAAATCTCGTTGAAAGAAGAATACGATATTATTAAAAATCAGTTACTAATCGAGCATGCAGCCTTAGTGAATACGTCTACTAATCTGCATAGCTTCATTGACCATACAAACAATTTTATGACAAGATTTATCTCGCATACAAATTCTTTTATGGAAAATTCGCTAGAAGAACACGAACTTCTAATCTCGTTAAACTACATACAAGGATTTTATGATAATTACCTAATAAACACGTTAAGACTATCAAATATCCTAACGTCGTGTAAATCTCATATGATCCCATCTTCAATTATCTCAAAGGAAATATTAGAAAAAGATTTAGTAAAACTTTCAAAAATTACGAAAAATCTAGGTCTCGACCTAGCAATACCCATTAAGGACATTCAAAATTATTATCATGCTGAACTTGTAAACTGCAATTTCTTTAAAAACACGTTAGAACTAGAAATCAAAATCCCCCTAAAACAATTAGATTCAAAATACGAAATTTACGACTTTATTCCGCTCACATTCAAAAGTCATTCTAATGAACTGTGTAGCTGGGATCAAGAACCATCTTTGATAATTCATGAAATCAGAACAAATTCTGTACGTTATATTAGTGGAACCAACCTCCACTACTGTAACTCAGATAAACCATTATGCTTCCTTCCTTCTAATAGAGGAAGTGAAAAATTATCGTCTTGTGCAAAGAATTTATTCTTCCAAGACCTAAACCATAATCTACTACAATCTTGCTCATTTAAATGCAATCCTAATAATAATCAAACATTGGTGCACCCGATTGGTCACACTAAGTTTGCTATTGTAAATTTTAACTCCCTCGTAGCAACTAATTCCGTTACGAAAAAATCTGAAAAACTAAAAATAAACAATGATTCCCCTGGAACCTTCATTCTGGACGTACCTTGTCACATCCAAATTGAAAATATTGATGAAAATAATAAAAATACAGTAATCATTCCCATAGAAATCCCTTGTCTCTCTGAATCTTTGGAAGAGACTATTAAAATCGAAAATCATTTACCACTTCTGTGGACATATTTTTCTGATTCGATAGAACCTTTTGATCTTGCCATTGATCTGGCAACGACAAAGGTCTACAACCCAAATTGGAAAAACTTTGTTCCTCACACTGTTCCTATGAACAATCTGGAGAACAAAATTAAATCCATTAAACTGCAAATACCCGATCAAAATTTCAATGATTATATAACTTTCATTAATGAAATGTTCCTAATATGGTTAAGTGCAATCTCACTTATTTTAATAATTATTATTGTATATTTAAAATTAACCTGCCACCAAAACTGTGTGAACCTAACAAAAAGCACAGCATTGTAAAAAATTACGCAAAATAATACGATATATTAACTATTTATATATATACGTAAGAAAAATTTGTTACTCATAATTAATATTCGTAAAAATGTTATTCTAAGTATATATACCCATACTCGCATTATATGACGTAATTTTAATCATGCAGAATTATCTGGACATATGTATGTGTTGGATAGACTTTGGAAAATTTTTTTTTCCTTATTTTTTTTTGTTCCCCCCGGAGAATTGTGTAACGTATATTTTCGTCTAATTTTAGAGATGACGAACATATTCGTTCACTCGTTTTCGAATACCAAAAATGTGGATATTTGTCAACAATTACCTTCCTATAACTCTTCATAAACAACCACAAAACTATGTGTATTTAATTTTACATAAACAGATATACCTTCTGTATATTTTTGACCTAGTTGTACCTGTCCCTCGAGTACTCGACGAGTCAGCACAACCCTATAATAACAACACCCTACCTCACTTTACCTATCCGACACGTACGTTTTCATACCCTGAACGAGTATATAATCCCTCGACTCAGTTGTATAATTGTTCAGTTTAGTTCAGTTCTCCAACAGCTACTTCTAAGTACCTAGAACCTCTCTTGTAGAAGTCTCTAGTGAACAGATAGTCTTGCTTGTTGAATTGTAATTGACTATGTATTACTATTAACGTAGAATTATGTACATTATGTACAAGATATTAAAATATTAAATGTGTGTTAATTTACTAAAGTGTTTAAATATTATTGAGTCTCAAACCAATGTTAAGGTCCACGATAGTTTGTGGATGACTAATCTGAATCAATCTTAGAAGTATTACTGCTTTTAAAGTACGTGATATTTCGTGTATGGTGTACTCCCAAAAGAGGTCGTTACCAGGTACAATACCACCTCTTTTGGCCGTTACAGATATAGGTATCTTGATGAATGTGAATGGTTAAAAGGTTTTGGAATGTGATAAGAAAATATTTCAACACCAACAAAATTTTATACTTTGGTAGATTTTCAAAACAATAATTGAGATAATCGCTTAATGTTCATAAAGATGGCCTATCCCTAAACCTGTCTTATGGTGCATGATGATAAAGAATTTGAATCTGATAAATTAATCAGGCACTTTATTGTATAGGGCTACAGTTTTCTGTTTAGTCAAAAATTAAAAATGTTTAACATTACGGTATTTAAAATTGAAGTTAATTTTTGGTTGTTTTCAGAGTAACTGACGTTAAAAAAAATGTGGTACAATTGATTGCAAATTGTTTTTGTAAAAAAATTATTTTTTACATTTTAGTTCAATTTTTAGAAAATAATATTTTTATAAAAATTTATTTTTATTCTTTCAAAAATTTTCAGAAGTAGGTACACGTTGCACTACACGACACAACAGTTGAATGAAATGAGTTCGGCTTTTCGCCGCTTCAAAATATTCGAAAGAAGTTATCATAGGTGGTATACAGTATCCATACGTGCGTGCACACACAGACACACGCACACACACACACACACACACACACACACACAATATAGCTCGAGCATCCTGTATGAATTGTACGCTAACGTCACATTCTTTCGTACACGCTTTTTCAGAGGAACCACAAAATTCGGCGACTAAATTTCGAAGCGCTCCCACAACCAAACGAAAGGCTACATCAAATTTCCGACGAATTTTCATGCCATTCTTGGAGCGTTTTTCTTCCTTTGCATAAGCAAGTAGTGCGTCATTTGAAGGAAAAAAAAAACAACCGAAGACGTACACGGCATGGTATCCACCGTTGCCTCGACGATATTGCAGTCGAATTCAAATTACAGTAGTCTTCCGTTCAAATCGGCTAAACGGGGGTAAAAGTAGAAGAGAGAGAGAGAAAAGAGAAAAAAATCAAAAGTCAAATAAAATACCAGAATCGATCTGCTTCAAGGAGAGTAACAAGAATTCTTTAACATTTGACTATATATTTTCTCCCTCCCCTCTCACTCACTCATTCTCGCTCTGTCTAAACATTGAAAAACGTTGCACTGTTGTTGCTGTCGCTGCTGTGTATAAACACTCTCTTCCCGTCGACCATTATACACCAGACATCAATTACAATATTTATCTTCTATAATGAAATTTCAGCGTACCGACAAAAAACGCTACGCCAAAACCGATATCAAATTAATTACTGCCATCAAGTTCCTCAAAGACCCTCCCCCTTCTTGTACTCTCTTCCCGATTTCTTTCCATCAAACCACCATTCTCCAGTGTATTTCCTCGTTTACTTAATCAATCAATCATCCGTATATTTGAATCACGAGGAAAACGTATTTCGATGATTTGGCGGAGGCAGGGGGAGAGTAGTGTGAGCGGACTCGGTTGAAAATTCGAAAAAATAAAGCTGGTAATTTGTCAAAAAAAAAAAAAAAAAAAAAAAAAAAAAAAAAAAAATAAAAGAAACCTGTTAACAATCAAAAAAAAATCTACCAACAGAAAGTTATTCGTTACGGAAGTCTCTATTTCGTATGAACAAAAAAAAAAAAACTAATAAAATTCTTCGTAAAATAAATGAATCCGTTCGTTTTTTTACACGCTGAACTACGGTAATATTTGTTGCGCTTTTCAAGCAGAATGAATCATCCATCAAATTGGTATTCAAACAATAGGAGTTGCTCCTTCGAAGGCAAATGTCTCAAAGTTGAAACGAAGAACAGGACGAATGAAAAATGATACTCTATAGGAATTACACGAGTTGAAAGTACAGCACCAATTCAAATTAAAAGAAAAAAAATTCGAAATTTCTCTTAGTTGCATTTTATGAAATATATGTTTTCTTTTATACTATTGGTTAACGATTAAGTGGACAACGCGATGAATAATTGGAACACATTTTACCGAAAGCAATACCACAAATACTTGTAAACAAGAATTTTTCATCAAAACTTCATTATTATACAGTGTCGAAATTAATGTTTAATTTTTATGTAACGGTTAACGAAAACTTTTGTAGTCTGTCCAGACGCAATACATTATGACACTAGACAAATTTGCACCATGACAAAATTAACAACAATGAGTCAATAAATTCTATCGAGACGATCTTTCTTACATCTATTTTTGTTCATAATATGCACAAAATTTCTACTTTACTTGTACTATGGACCAAAACTGTCATCAGTCTACATAGCCATGTAAACATGAGAGATAAAAAAAAATTCTCAATAACTACAGCTGCGATGTAAATGAGATTGAAGGGCATACGTTATAACGTTACTAAAGACTTACAAGTAAAAAATTTTTTTGCGATTTTCACTCAACGATACATTTTTTAAATAACTATCCGAAATTAAAAAACACATTTAAAAAAAACTTTAGTGCAGCAATACTTTGCTAAAAAATCCAGTTTTCCAATTTTCATTTACATTATTAAAAAAAAATAAAAAAATAAAAAAATAAGAAAATAAAAAAATCTAAATTAATGCAATGCAGAAAGACGCTCGTAATCTCTTGCGCCGTAAATAAGAAAAGATACTTCCAGTAACACAGTCGACTTGTTTTTCTCCTGCAACTATTTATTTTTGTTTTACATTGATAGGCAACAAACTCCTATCAAACCTGGTCTTATATAAAAACAATCTTTTGTGAATAATTCAGGTTTATTCATTTCGAAGTTCCTTCAAAACCGTGAACCAAAAATTTTCTCAAGCAATTTTTTCTTTTTCAGTTTTCTCGGAAACTACTCGACCAACAGGCACCAAACTTCTTTCAGACGTGATCCCATATGAGAACTACCTTTCGCGAAAATTTCAACCCTATCCTTTTTGTAGTTTTCTCAAAACCGAGAACTCAACATTTAGGCGATACATATATATATATATAAAAAAATTAGGTCGAAATGGGAAAATTGTGTCATAAGTTTTCTTTTGTCATGAAACGGAAAATTTTCATCATCCTCATTCCTAACCCCTCCGTGAGTTCAATTTTAATATACCGTTTGCGAGCAAGCTGGGTAAAAAAGGGTTTTATATTTTGTATTACTTTTTCGTGTGTATTAAAAAATAAACAATAAATAAACAATAAATGTGTTGTACTCGTGATTGTTACTGTTATGGTTTGTATCCACAGACATAGCCATGAGGCAGGAGGACCTACGCCCACTAAATTTTCAAAAAAAAAAAAATTGTTTCCAAAGAAAAATTCAAAACCACATAGGCGGTGTTTCGGGGAAAATTTATATGAGCCCCCATAACTAACATCCAGCCTTTATATCATTCTTGTGTCATAAATAACTACATATTTCAATTCCCTTATAATGAAATAAATACGATTATGGGAGTTTTTCAAGGAATCATTATCAGAACATTTTCTTCAGTCTTTCTCGTTAAAGTCTACACTTCATTACGGAGAGCTTTGAGCTTCATCATCTCAAAAAAAGGATTTTCAATACTTACGTGAAGCCTCAAACATAACTCAAAAAGAGGCTTATAGAAAATGTTGGAAGAAAAAAATACTATAGGTTTGAACTTTGAACGAATGAATACTGTTTAGCAGTACGGGCTCTCTAGTGGCACCCAGATACCCTTTCATATTTCCTCGTTCTATATCATTAAATTACTCAATTGTCTACCGATTTGCGACAAAAATGGGTGAAAACAGAATCAGTTTTTACTCTTTAAAATTGAAAATGCGATGCTCACACAGGAGTGGCCCCATCCCAAGGTGTACCGCTTGGTTCAGTTCGGCAACCCGAAAAACGAAAAAACGACTAAATTGGCTCACGTCAAATCTGGTTCTGAGACTTGTCCGAAAATAAGTAAGAACATCACCACCGAAAAGTAAAAAATTAATAAATAAGTAAATAAATAAATAAACATCGCTGAATAATAAATGTAGACTAGCCTATCATTAATGAGTCCGTTATTATACGAGACAGCAAATAACCTTTGGCGCAATTAAAACACCGTTTCCATCTCCATTCACTTGTCCTTTATTCCAAAATGAGAGGATGCTTATAAATTCAGGTAAACATTTTTTTTTTACTTTCACCCTCATCATACCTAAGTATATGAATCGTATCAACAATTAAAAATTGCGTAACTCTACCACCATACCAGCAGTACTTACGGAAGGAGTGAAACAGAAAAGAGACGAATGGGTCGAATTTAAATTGGAGAGAAAAAAATTAAAGGTAATAGTGTCCGTTCCCCAGACAATATTATGCCCTATTCTGTTTGCCGTTTTAGCAACCCTCATAAGGCTCACGGTAGTCGGTGTTGTGAAGGAGGGGGACGCGAAGGGAGTTGACAAAAAAAAGTTCCTGCACCAACACAGACCGTATAAAAAGCTCGTTTCGATGCCGTATAACAGAAAATCTCATCTTCAGCAATGGCACGCAAACAAATAAATAAATTTAGAAGGGGAAAACGGGAGGAAGAAGAAAAAACTCCCATCTTCACACGTTAACAACCCAAAATGGGCAGAGAGAATTTTGTTTCGGCTGAGTTATTCGGAAAATGGTCGGTTAGGCGAGCGTATGTGTTTTGAGACTCTCCAGCCCACACAATTTATACGACTCACGCAAGGCCTTCTCTAATGAGTAGCCTTAGTAATTTCGTTAATGCCAAGATTAAGCCGAGAATATAATTAGCCGGCTTTCGAACACCATCGTCAATTTAAATCCCAAAATGGCCTATCTTACACGTCGTACAGAAAATTACAGACCACGGAAAAAAATCAAAAAACAAAAACATTAGCTGTTTCCATATGAGGGAGTATTTTCTGATAGAAAAATAGTATGGGAAAAAAACAAAAAAAACAAAACAAACTTGGAATAGTTTTATCTCAAGTAAACAAATCAATTGACAATAGAAAGAGTTTATAGTTTACTTCAGTAAAAAGTAGCTGTTAAATTTTTCAGCCACCTAATGCAATTCCAGCAGAATTGTAAATATATCCATCGAGGAAATCCTAAATTGAGACATTGGAATGCGAGAAATTACAATTTTGGTGGTTTTGTAATTCTGGTTTCACGAAAAAACTTTGATGAAATTTGAAAAAAAAATTGTACACAAAAAAACTACCTCCCACTCACCATAATTCAGGTTCTAGTATTTTGTACAACGCTTCAGACAACCACGCGCGATCCTTGAGCACAGTCAACATAAGGAGAGTATTTCACACTAATGATTTATGGTAGGTGTGTGTATGTGTGTATACACGACACCACACAAATACCAATATCAGTCGGTTGCGTGTACTGCGAAGAGTGTGTGCGGGCCGAGCCCAGTAAACAAGTTTAGCTGTACAGACGAAATATACAGCCGTGAGCGCAAAAACATAGTTTGTGGGTTTTACCCCACTGGCCCGCTAGGTGGTCGACGAGTGTGTAATACACACTCGTTTGTCAACAACCACCCGTCGCCACAGTAGGTATCGTCGATTCTCATTTGAGGGGTGGAAAGGTTCAAAAATATTACTGTATCTGCATCTACATTAATTCCTATAAGGTGCTAAACCCAAAAATTGAGTTAAAACCAAATTTGAGATGATAACTGCAAATTTTACAGCCAAAATTCCAATAGGAGTATTTTTTTTTGGACAGCCGTTTGTAACCTTCTAGTGTCTATAAATGAAGGAATTTTTCCAATTTCACCTAGCACAGATATGTATTAAATGTTAGGCTTGTTTTTTCGGCCCCATTCAAGGATAAATTTTAGTAAGTCTTTACAACAAATTTTTGACACCTACCCAATATAGACAACTGTAACATATCAACGCTGCGGGCTATGAAATGAAATTTCTCCCATATTAACTGTACACATACGGTATTCTAAATTTGTCTATTATAGTAGCAAACAAAAATAATAATAATCCCGAAATGGATATCTCACGAGCTAAATAAAAAATAAATAAAAATTTACCATGGCTCTTATGTGTGTCCGGCTGATGTGATTTCTGACGGCCAAATCCACATAGAACATGTCTATCAAATTTCACGTTACGAACAAGTCGAACTTCGTCGTGAAAAGAACGACAATCTCAAAATTCACGAACAATACACAGCAACCGTGCACTGAAGACACAGACAAAAGACGACATTCTCAAATACACAATAACAGACTTGTTGATTGACGATCAAGAGACATCACACAAATGATCCCAATCCAGAGAGAAACGAACCGAGGGATGAAAAAAGATACCTACTACAAAAAACAACAACAACACACAGTATATCGCTCTCGAATGAAAATATATAAACTTAGGCAGGCACTTCTCGCTGGTACAAATTAAAAAGGACGAAAAATCATCACTTGGCAGATTAATCTCGCCGCACACGTCTGTCAAGGTGGATCGAGTAAAAGGAGCACAATGCTGACTGCAGTCGCATCTAAATTTCAATTTAATAGAGCAGGTGAGATTCGTGCATCATCGAAGACGATGCGAAATTCGACAAGTATCCGGTTTTACGAAACCGAACTACTAACGCTCACACATACACGTTCTCCAGCCCCTTCTCCAGTCCCACCGTTCCACCGTTAATGTATTATTTATAGTCGTCACGTACGCAGCAATTAAGACAAAAAAGAATACATATATGATATGTTTATACGTATACACATTAATATCAGCAGCAACAGCAACAACAGCAGCTGACTAATATACAAACGGCCTTTCTTTCTACTTCTTTTTTTTCTTTCTTTTCATGGTTAGGAGAAATAAACCAAGCTGTTGGCCCCACCGAATACCCTACGGCTCTATACAGTATATACGACTTCATAGACATGAGAGAGTGAAAGAGGTTTGGGGATAGATCGATTTAAGTAGTTAAGATAGACAAAACGTAAAAGAACGGCCTACCTCGGAAAGAAGAAAAAAACATTTTTTAATAAAGTTATTACCTATTAAATACGTACGTCCCTCCAAAGGCTCCTGCGGCCGCCGCCGAATACACTCTGTCAATTCACCACCATCTACCCATGGTTACGTTGTTTTTCCAAAATAGTTATCATGTTATAGAAGGCGTTAGTATGACCTTTTCTCCACTTTTTCTTCTTCATTTTTTTTCCTGATTTTCGTCGAACCCTCGAACGCCAGATGTTTCGAAGGGTTCGCGAGGAGAAGCGAAGATGATGAAAAAAAAATATACGTGATTCGAGATTAGGTTTTCGATATTGACTGAAATCTGCCTTCCTGACGCACAAACGATTTGATCGCTAATCAAATCGATGATGACTTAATTCACTTTTTGTGTACGCAAGAAACAAACAAGCCAGGGATCGGCAAAGTAAAACCAAAAAACAATTCTCAGGTAGAAGCAGAAAATTTTCTAAATTGAATCAAGTTATCCACAATAACTACACTATATGGCAATGCACTTCGAAATGCGACCATGGTAGTCGTTTTCGCCGCGAACTGCCATCCTCGAATTCTCTCAATCTATATAATTATAGGCTATTTACAGACAATGGCGCAGCCAAAAGTGGGCCCACATAGGCCTCGACCCAGCCATAAAAATTGCTAATCCAACCAAACAAATTGAAGAAAAAATGTGGATTTGGAGAGACGAAATAGGTTTTTGGATCGAACTCCTTTTCTAAAAAAAATGGAGTATAGCTTTAAGTACCCAATGCCGACAAAAACCAATTAAAAGACTTAGAGATGACCGATATGCTTTTAAACCAAACTCTCCTGCATCTGCGAACTCTACCAGACAAGTCTGTAACCTTTCGCAAGAGTTATTGTCATCCATTTACCTATAGCTTTCTTTTCCCTTCTTTCTTCTCACACACTGACGTAACTACTCAATGACCAATCAGATTCATGCTTAGCTCCAGGACATTGCCTTTGTTTCCTTTCGAAAGAAGTTCTTCAACCATAAACTAATGCTTGTTTGGTATTTGGCATTTTATGTTTACGAATTTGTAAGTTGAGACAATTTTGGTTTCAAAGTTTTTAATACAATTTTACTTTTTTTTTACCTTTGAATTTCAATTTTGAAATGTGTTTGAATAGAAAAACTTGCGAAAATTTTTTTCTGCCTAATTCAAAATTAAAAGATTAAGAACAGGAAAATTCGAATGCTGGTATTTCCAAAATAGTCTGCACGACTGATTAAAAAATTTTTCAGTCAACAATTTGAAGAAAAAAGTTTTCTTTGCAACAAGTTTGAAGTTTGGACTATTTACAGGGAATGAAAGATTTATAAAACCACATTATAATTACAAATAGTTTGCTCGTTTTAGTGCCTCATATTGGCCCACCCGAAAAAAAGTTGGTTCCGCCACTGTAATCACAAACTAATAACTCAAAAAGCCGCTAAAGGTAATGAATCTACACGAAAATAAGGATTTATTTTGCAGAAAATAATTGAATTATCACGAATTTTGCAGAAATCGCGTAAAAGGCGCACTCTGGATTTCTTCCCAGGGTCAAAAGGATGCTTCAAAGCCCCCACCCCCTTCCATAATACGATTCACTTTCAATAATTCGGTTGGTCTTATTTTGAGAATGCAAAATTACATAAAACTATTAGATTTATTAATTTCTGCGGAATAGGATTCCAATTCCTAAATCTTAGCCCATTTATAAGGTTATCATTAACGTTCCTAGGACATTTCCCCAGGGTGCCATGGTTTCTAATATGTGAACTACTCAGTCACATAAAATGAATTCCGGATCCCAATTGGATCAAAATTGAGTTTTCAGTTCTTCGTGTTTTAAATTTAGGTTAAACCTGAGAAAATTTTAAGGGTTAGCTCGGCCCACCTTTTGTTGCACTAATGAAGGTTACCCCGAAACAAACTAATTTACCACTCAAATTGAGCGAAGGACTACATTAACAATACAATCATTCTTCTATCGATTTTCACCGTATGAAAAACTCTGTTCCAATATGAACAACTTTTTTCAATATTTTAAAGGCTTTCAAATTGATCTTCGATGACGAAGTCAAAATTACAAAACTTAAAATTCTGATAAGAAAACAACAAATCACTTAACAATGTTATCTTAAGTGTCAATAATTACCAGTACGTCGAAATTAATTGAAGATTCCATAAGTAATTTGATTTTGAGTCGGTGAACGTCACCGTAAATTATTTTTTTAGATGAAAACTCGTAGCAAAAAATTCTGAGAAAATTTTAATTTGTTTGTGGGTATAAATTAAAATACCGGCTAAATTAGTCAGAAATTTAATGTCAAAACTAAGGAAAAAGTATCTAATTTTGCAAGGTAAAAAAGTTACAAACATTATCGAGAAATTATATTTTTCAAAATGCTGTTTCGAAACAATGTACGCTCGCCCACCTACGATCCAGTCACTGATTTACACACTGACTTAGGCTTGTGGTTCACAACTTCTCATCCTAAGATCCTTTCAACTTATTTATATGTATGTATGCCTTTCTCCTTGATCATCCTAACCCACACATCCACCAATCATTTCCAATGTAGCCCTAATAGTTAAGCGAAAAAATGGGTGTATGTGTATGTTCCTTAGACCAGTTCATGTAAGGAACTCCCAAAACAGTAATAGACGAGTAAATCAGGACTACGGAAGTAACTAATAATCTATCATTTCCAGGGATAATATTCTCACTTGAAGATGAGTCTGTTAAGGGCACATCGAACAAACACCCTTACCGAATGCATCGAATAGAGACCCAAGACTAAGGCCAACTGTCTTGGCCATCTGACAGTTCAACTGGGAATTACTCAGTTGATACCCAGCTGAACAGTCAGATAGCCACATTATGGTTTATTGTTGGATATTTAAAAATTCATGGCCTGCTAGTGGTATATTACTTAGTACAGATCAAGGTTCAAAAGTGAGGAGGTCACTATCCCCACTACATTTAACCTATACGCCACGTTCAAAAAAAATAAATTGTTGGTCATGGTTCTCTCGCTTAATACTTTCTCGTAATGAATGAAATCTTAGAAGAGGTTTCAAAAAATAAAATGAGCCCAAAAACAAGAAGTTCAATTCCTTAGAAGCTGAAAAAATTGAAAAGGAAGATTGAAATCTTGCATCAAATTGGCTTAATTTAATGTTACCAGTAAACTTAACCCTAAAGAGAACTAATTATAACTACTCATTTACATGAATTCATTGTTTTTGAGCCTTATCATCAGTTCTATTTAGTGTAAAGTTTACTGATAACATTAAATTAAGCCAATTTGATGCACGATTTCATCTTCTTTTTCAATTTTCTAGACTTCCAAGGGCTTAAACTTCTTGTTTTTGCGCTCATTTTATTTTTTGAAACCTCCTATAAAATTTCATTTATGACAAAAAATTAGCTATCTCAATAAATAAGAGAACCATTGTAAAAATTCGGGTTAAAGGGCATGGACGTCCAGGTTTAATGAAGTGGGGACAGCAACCTCACTGTAAATGAGCAAATTGTGCCTCTAATGCTAATTCATATGCTCGTTGGTTGAATAAATACAACAAAACTATTGTTATAAATATCTGTGATAGAGCAGGTTTCCCAAATAAGAATGAATAACTCAAATCGATATTTATTCGTAAGACAGCGCTATCTGACATATCCATTTCTCAACTGGACACGGAGAAACTGGGCCAAAATGTTAAAATGCGAAAAACCAGTATCGACTTTTATTTTTATAAACCGTCACCAACGTCGCGGCCCGTGGGATCTTCTCCAACTTCGCTCCAATTATAGCCTCCTTAATTCTCTTTTAACGAAAATAAAAACTTCTACGTATAGATAGGGGTAAAAAATGAACTTTTCACGAATGAAAACTTATGAGCCAATAACTCTTTTCGTCGCGAACAAAACAAGTCAGAGTTCATAAAAAAGAAGAAAAAAAGGAAGACAGATTTTTGCATTCCATTATTACAAAGTAGGCTATCGGTTCGTGAGAAGGACGAGGTCTCTCGCTCTGTTTCAGGATATCGTTCTCAAGGTTTTTCCATTATGGCATTTCGGTATAGTAAAATCATACATAGAAAGAAAATGCAATAACACGCATTATCAATCACGTTTGCTGGTAAAACTTTTGCGTACAACCGGGCAACCAGCAGCCCATATTCTAATACATATTATAAGTTAAAATAAAAAGTGAAAGAAAAAGAGAAAGACAGACAGTTAGGCAGTCGGTACAAGGAAGCAGCAACTCGAATAAAGGAATTTTTCACATTCGTGAACGTATCGTTACCGGCACCATGAATGTACGAACATTTTACACACATGAAAGATGTTTTGATTTTTGACGAGGACGAGGAGGTGTGTACGAGGTGTTAGTTGGAAAACGAGAAATTTTCCATTTTTCCACACGAATGATTCCATGTTGTGGCAGCGAGATAAAGGCGAGGGAGGAAACACCATCGACAGGAGATCCGTATCTCCGGTCTTGGATAATTCAGACGCTTGTATAAGCGAAATGGAAAGCACAGTTATCGGAATGAGAAAACTACAATCGTCTACCATATTTTTTGGCAGGTAAGCTACTAAAAAACATTTAGCCCGTAAGTACATAGGTACTAAACTATTTTTCATTCTTTAGCGCAACAGCGAATTTCTCTATACATTTGCGTTTTAATACAACGATTTTAGTATTACCGACCATCTTTCTACTGTTTTTTCTTCGACTTGAGAAAAAAAAAAAAAAAAACTATTCGTATTTTATTACCTTTCCCCGCTTATTTTTTAAAGGAAATGGTTGAGAGAATTATTGGTCTGCGGAAAGGAAAGAAAGAGAGGAAGAAAAACGTACCACTTTATTGGAAAAGTTTGGTAGCACAACCGTTACGAAATGGTTGAGATGTGCGTGAAAATATTAATCCTGTTGGCACGTTAATTCGGTCGAAAGCTGTCACAAGTCGAACTTTGTAAAGCGAATGCCTTTCCTCTGCTTTTCTTTCGAATTAACTTTTTTCTACTTTTGTTTGATGGCAGCGCAGAAAAGTATAGAGGAAAGGCTGAAACGATGTGAAGTTTTTATTAAAATTTTAAAGTTTTAATGCCAAAAATGATTTACGTTGACACGTGTTCGTGATGGTTGACGTCTGCGTTCAGAATTTGTGACGTATTCGAAGGCGAAGAAGATAATGTAGCCTTCAACAAAGATGAAGAAACAATCGTCGATGAAAAGAAAAGGAAAAGAAAATGTAAGAAGGAGAAAGCAAAATGTTAAACTCAATTTTAGAAGGCAGAAAAAAGTTACAAAAAAATTCTCAAAAATTTCAAAAACTTTTTGCATTTATTTCCAACGAAATTGTCAGACCAACTAAGGTACGACGAAATAAGTTAATAAATTCCACTTCGAATTGACACAAAATTACTCAAAAAAACTGAGGAGCGAAAAAAGATTAAACAGAGACACAACTGAGGTCAAATGACCGAATGAACAAATTAATTAATAGTAAGGGGACGAACAAGTAGTTGGAAAGACATCTAAATGAAAATGTTGGGCAATTACGAGAAACCTGATTTGAGCTGTAAGTTTATTTCGCATTTGCTACAAATTTCGTGAGGTTTGGATAGTTGACGACGGTCAGTGAGGAAAGTTATGAAAATACTTTTCGGTCAAAATTAAAACAGTGACATTAGCTTCGATCAGAGAGTTCTCTTACACTGTTTGAAAAACTCTCGCTCTCTACATGAGTGGAGAGTTCCTAAACGGAACTATCAACTATCAAACTGAACCACATTTTAAGAAAATTTTCCGAAAAATTCAAATTTCTTAATTACAATAATGGCAGCAAGCGTAATTCAAAGTAATTGCGAATAACAATAAAAATCAGTCCATAAAACTTAATTCAAGGAAAAATTCTAATAGTCTATGTGGGGACCATGTCCTCCCTTCTTTCAGGGCTCGGCCCCAGTCGACAGACCGCGGACTTGGTCCATCACCAAGTCCGCATAATAAAGTCTACGGACGTTAAATAAATTAGGCGCTCGTAGCACTTAGGCTAAACAGACGAAATTCGTTCTCTGTTTAGCCGACGTGTTACGAACGTAGCCTAGCGCGAACGTGCATACAAATATGCACGTGCTGCGGTCTAGGCTAAACACGAAACGCGCGCCTATCTCCCGATACTCGTGGATGACGTGCGTGTTTAGCCTAGCTTATACACTGGCGATGTCTTTTGTTAGTTGCCGGTTCAGGAAAGTTATAAAAGGTTGGCTGCCTTACCAAATTGGTAACATCTGAACACACAAGTCCAAATCAATTTGCCTGTGGGTTTTAGAGGTGAACCCACAGCCTGGTGACCTTGACGTGATCTCTTACGTTGGGAATTTTTTTAGGAAGCAGGCGTGAAAACGCTAGCTGGTGGAATACCACTGGCCTGCTAGTGCAAGCAATCGCGCTTGTCTAGCGGAAATCTTCACTGGACTCTTCACTTGAGACTAACTGTGGGAAATCGACCCCCCTTTCCAAAATAAACGTTGTCCACTTGGATGGGTAACGGAACACGCCTAAAAATAAGGAAACGTCTCACCAATCGTGGTAACCCACGATTTGTACATCTAGGATCCTCTAACGAGTTGAATCTATTCGCAATGGTAGATGAAAATGTTGTTGAAACTGCTGATCAGCCAGCTCAAAATATAGCTAGGCAAGCAGCTGTTCGAACCATCGCTTCCAAAGAAGCTGAAAATCAAGAAAAACTCATTCAAGATCTAATTAAAGCTAGTGTAGAAGAAGCCTTGGACAAACAACAGAAATTGTTTGGCAACCTCCAAAATAAGAAAAGGAGAGTTGAACTTCCTACGTTCTTACCCAAAGATGTAGAAACATGGCTCATGCAACTGACAGGCTGCTTCAGGGTTGAGCAAATTCCCCGTGAAGAACGCTACCAGCAACTTTGTGGTAGTATGCCAGCCAAAATAATTCGGGCCTGCCCAGACATAATGGACTGTCTGGAAGACGAGGAAGACCCATACGAATGGTTCATTCAGAAAATAAGAAGAACCTTTGGTACCACTCAACGCCAGGAAATAAGGCAATTATTGAGTGGGATGTCAATTGGAGACGACAAACCAACCGTCTTTATGACAAAACTGGTTAAAAAAGGTGATAACCATGTCTCTCCAATGGTAATTGCAGATAGATTCTGTGAGCAGCTACCAGCTTCGGTGGTACAATCGCTGGGTGCTCTAAATCTGACCAATGCAAGGACCGATGACGACCTTCTAGCACTAGCCAAAGCTGCAGAAACTGCAATGGAGTACACAGGGAAACCTGCCATCCAAGCAACAGCAGCTCCAGCAGACAAACTGAGTAAGCTCCGAGCCGAAATAGCTGAGTTAAAAATGGAAACTCGCAAGGCTAGAGACTATACATCTGCTAGGAGTAATTTCAACAACAGATCCAAGAGCCGGGGACGTAACCCCAATAGAAATAAAAGCTATAACAACAGGCAGTCACGCTCTCGAGGACGGAGAGATGATAAAAATAGGAGTCCAACACCTCCGAGGAGATCTAAATCTCCCAAGAAACTAGATCCGAACTGGTCAGCAGCTCTTTGCTTCTATCACAATCGATATGGAGAAAAAGCAAAGGCTTGCAACACCCGCTGTAAACGATAGGCGGAGAGAATGGTCCAAGACGCGCAGGAGAAGAAAACTCTCCTCGCAGAGATCAAAAAGAGAGAACAGACTAGTAAGTCAAACTAGACCGAGGGGTCATATCGGTGGCTACCGATCCATCGCCCAAATTCTCTCGCCGCCTGTTCATCACGGACAGGACAAAAAGGAGAAAATTCCTCATCAATTCTGGTGCTGATCTCAGCATTTTACCAGCTAAAAATAAACATAAGAAATTTTCTCCGTAATCCAAACTAAATGCAGTTGACGAACATACATTCGCTGCATATGGCAAAAAACATTGCAAAATAGACATTGGTCTCCATAGGGACATGTCATGGGATTTCACAATAGCTGATATATCACAACCAATACTTGGAGCAGATTTTCTTGCTCACTATGAGTTGGTAGTCGATTTAAAAAATAAACGTTTAACCGACTTAACCACTGGCAAATATGTGGAAGGTATAACAAAAAATTACAAATTACTAGATACTTCCATTGGAAGTTGTGCAACTGTAGATAAAAATTTCCTAAAAATACTGAATGAATATCCAGGTATTTTATTACCATCAATAAGGAAACATCCGACATACAAACATGATACAGTGCACGTAATAGAAACAAGGGGTCAGCCTTGCTCAGCAAGGGCACGTAGATTGCCACCCGACAAACTTGCTGAAGCCAAAAAGCAATTTTCTAAAATGATAGAAGAAGGTATTTGTCGACCTTCTAACAGCTCATGGTCTACACCAATACATATGACCAAAAAGGCTAATGGAACTTGGAGAATCTTCGGGAACTACAGAGCCCTGAATGCTATAACCATTCCAGACAAATACCCTGTACCCAATATAATGGATTTCAATAACAATATGAAAGGTAAAACAATGTTTACTAAAATAGACATTAATTGGGGCTTCCACCACATACCAATGGCCGAAAAAGATATCTGCAAGACAGCACTCATCACTCCATTTGGCTTATTCGAATACTTGCGAATGCCATTTGGACTTAGAAATGCTGCTCAAACTTTCCAACGTTTTATGAATCAGCTATTGAGGGACTTACCATTCGCATATGCTTATCTAGACGACATATGCATATGCTCAGAAGGTGGAATTGATGAACACGAGAAAAACGTAAGAGCCGTATTACAGCGTATACACACTGCCGGCCTTACGGTCAATTTACCTAAAAGCGAATTTGCTAGAAACAGTATTGACTTTCTCGGGTACCAAATAACACCCGAAGGTATATCCCCCCTGAAAACAAAGGTAGAGCCTATATTGAAATTTCCTAAACCCAAGAATGTTGCAGAACTTCGAAGGTTCCTAGGAATGATCAATTTTTACAGACGTTGCATAAAAAACGCTGCTTCAGAACAAGGCAAACTGTTCGCCCTTATTAAAACTAATAAAAAGCGCGACAAAACGCCCATTGAATGGACTGAAGAGGCAGAACTAGCATTTGAAAATACAAAAAACATGCTAGCCAACGCAACGTTACGGGCTCACCCGGATGACAGTCTTCCACTCTGTATCTCAACAGACGCATCCGATTTTGCAATAGGTGCAACCTTATACCAAATAAAGGATAACACCAATCAACCACTTGCCTTTTTCTCGAGGAAACTTTCCAAAACTGAGAAAAATTATAGTACTTACGACCGGGAGTTATTGGCAATAAATATAGCAATAAGGCATTTTAGACACCATGTAGAGGGTAGATGTTTCGCCGTGTATACGGACCATAAACCCATAACACATGCCTTTGAGCAAAGAAGTGAGCATGCCTCACCTCGCCAAATAAGACAGCTTGAATTCATCAGCCAATTCACGACTGACATAAGGTACATCAAAGGAGAGCTGAATGAACCAGCTGACGCCTTAAGTCGAATTGAAGCTATCACAACTCCATCTCAGTTACCATATGCTGAAATAGCAAAAGATCAACTGGAAGACGAAGAATTGCAAAAATTGCTATCTTCCAACACCACTGGTCTCAAACTAAAACTGAGAAAACTCCCTGACACAAAATTACTACTAATATGTGATGTGTCAACTGGTAAAGAACGTCCATTTATTCCATTAAAATACAGAAAAATGGCGTTCGACAGTGTGCATAACCTATCACACACTGGACCTCGTAGTACTACAAAACTCATGACCTCGAGATTCGTATGGCCCAAAATAAATTCAGATTGTAACAACTGGGCCCGTGCCTGTCTGAATTGTCAGACAGCCAAAATTGGTAGACATACAAAATCTGCATTCAAAAGGTTTAGACCAACCGATCGGTTTAAACACCTTCACATAGATTTAGTGGGTCCATTACCCCCATCACAAGGACATAAATACCTCCTTACGATGATTGACCGTGCAACTAGATGGCCAGAAGCAATTCCATTAATTGAGATGTCAGCACAAACAGTAGCTACTCAATTATATACAACCTGGATTGCTAGATTTGGAGTACCCCAAAGCATTACAACCGACCAAGGTAGGCAATTTGAAAGCCAATTATTTAGTGAACTAACAAAAACCTTGGGTGCTAAACATTGGGCTACTACAACCTACCACCCCCAATCAAATGGGAAGGTAGAAAGGTGGCATAGAGCTCTTAAAGCTTCTATAATGGCTGCCGACACAAAAAGATGGGTAGAGATCCTACCTACCATCTTGTTAGGCCTAAGATCAGCCTTACAAACCGACACTGGCCACTCCGCTGCTCAACTAGCATTAGGCGAAGAACTACGCTTGCCAGGGGATTTCTTCATCGAATCAAAAGAAATAAACCCTGAAACCTTAGTGCAAAACATAAAAGATGATGCAAACCAATTTCTTAAGCAAGCACCTACTCACGGTAAACAAAAACCTTATGTCTCAAGACACTTAGCTACAACATCGCATGTGTTCTTACGAGAGGAAGGAATGAAACGAGCTTTACAAAAACCCTATTCTGGACCATACAAAGTAATTGATCGAACAGAAAAAACGTTCACAATACTTGTATCAGGACAGGAAAAGAAGGTGTCGATAGATCGGGTCAAACCAGCATTCCTAATTAGTGAAAATGCAGAATTGGACAAAATGATAAATGAAAATAAAAATAAAAATTCACAAAATTCAGACAATAAAGACGAAAAAACAAATATAAAATCTGACTCACAAACAAATAAAACACGAAAAACATATAGTGAAGTGGTAAAATCAAACACCAAAAATAAGAAAAAAGTCAGATTTAATGAGGAAATAATAACTCATACATATAATCCTAAAAGCCCAATCAAGCCTAAACAAAGAGGCAGGCCAAAAGGAACATATAAAAAACGCAATCAGAAACCAACAAGAACATCACCTCGATTTTGCAGAGAGTAAAAATATATAGATATAATAAAATTCCAATACATAGAAATCTTATATATAGATATAATAAAAATCTCATACTCTTATCGCACGTGCCTTTTCTAACACACTAGCACGTCGACCTCAAAATCGAAGGTTAGATAAAAACACATAAAACACACTATAGACTGACGTCACGAACAGCTGATTGCAAAAGGAAAATCGAACCAAATTGTCGCAACAACTGACAAACACATTTCACTCGCCTGTCGACTGTTGCTCAAAGCACCACTCTTTTAGTTCAATTAGAACTGTTCGCTTTGATTCCACTTTCGAATTTCCTTATATTTTTATCTTGTTTTTTCATAATGTCCTCAACTACTGCCATGGAAGTTGACCAACTTCTCGATTACAAGGAGGAAATGTTGCTTTCTGATGCAACTCAACCTCCTCCACCTGCCAAAAATTCTCAATCCTCAGAGAACGTTGCTAACATTGAGTCAATTCTCAATGAGATGACGCAACAAACCCCAAAAATCATTCCGTTCCCTGCGGACCAATCGGCAGCTTGTTCCTCTGTGGCTAACACCACAGAGCCACCTGACGCTAGGAAGGCGAGCATTTTCCTCACCTCCGAAAATCAGGCTCTTTCGATAATTCCGAAATCAGAGCCGAAATTTTCAAATTTCAAATTTTCTAACTCTGTCGTCCGTAACAACTTTCAGAACACTGGCATTTCCAAATCGCCACTTCTCCAAGGTTACACTCCTTTCCGTAAAAATACTCAGGCGGACGAACATGGACACCATCCTCGTAGAAATAGAAAACGTGGTATCCAATCCAGAGCTAACTATCAGCAACGCCGTAGACTATCCTACTACGACGGGACTATTGCGGGACATACCCTCGGCGTGGCCCTCCGAGACTTAATCTTCGGAGGAAATGCCAACCCTCGCAACAATGCGAGGCCACCCACTGGACACAAATGAGTCATCCACGGGTTCCCCCAGACTTCGGAATATAAGTCGTTCCACCGACAGTGAAACTGGGGGGGAGTAGCTGTGGGGACCATGTCCTCCCTTCTTTCAGGGCTCAGCCCCAGTTGACAGACCTCGGACTTGGTCCATCACCAAGTCCGCATAATAAAGTCTACGGATGTTAAATAAATTAGGCGCTCGTAGCACTTAGGCTAAACAGACGAAATTCGTTCTCTGTTTAGCCGACGTGTTACGAACGTAGCCTAGCGCGAACGTGCATACGAATATGCACGTGCCGCGGTCTAGGCTAAACACGAAACGCGCGCCTATCTCCCGATACTCGCGGATGACGTGCGTGTTTAGCCTAGCTTATACACCGGCGATGTCTTTCGTTAGTCGCCGGTTCAGGAAAGTTATAAAAGGTTGGCTGCCTTACCAAATTGGTAACATCCGAACACGCAAGTCCAAATCAATTCGCCTGTGGGTTTTAGAGGTGAACCCACAGTCTATTTATTCTAGAGCTGGGAATTATCGTCCATCGATAACTATTATTGAAGATGAAATTAATATTCAATTGAAAATAAAAAACAAATATTTTTCATGCCTATATGTGTAGGATTTTCATGAGTTTTAAAACAGCTTTCAACACCCGTAGTTAGTATCGACATCCTTTAAACTCTTTCGATAGTTATCAATTTAAAAACGACCGATGGCATGCCAGTAAGAAAGGTAAATTTCGCCCCAATCCGTATAAAAATATACCCTCCAGTTTGACAAATTTCGTTATATCCTATTTACATACCCAACATAAATTTTTTGGAGAAGGGTGTTTTAGAGGTCTACGGATTACGATCGGAAAAAATATAATAAAATTTTCTTGAAGTGTCAACTTGCCACCCTTCACTATAGGTAAATTTTACGAAATCTACCTAAAAAATATAGATAAACTTAAAACAAACGACTCAGCCTATAGTAGGTCAATTACAATATTTTTTTATCAGTAAGGGCTTTGACAGCAACAATTTTACCCAACGTTTGGAAAATATATTTAATGATATGATGGGAGGGTATTCGGAGGCCAATGGTCTACCAGGATGAATTTTTCCATCACATACTGAAGTACAAATTCCAATCAAACTGAACACATCAACACACCGCCATTTTGGTCTGGGAATGAGACAGCGCGGCGGCCGGTCCCGAATTTACAACTTATAGATTGAAAATCCGAGCACCTAACCGCTACGCCACGCAAGCCCCTCGGATTTTCCTTAAAAATAAAAAAAACACAGATGAAACTACGATATCGAGATTTATATTCCCTTACGCCATTAGAAACAAAATTACCGATACAGTTCAGAACGACTAACATAGCCTAACTGTCGTTAGCAAACTGAAAACGATTTAATTTGCACAAATTCCAAGATAAATTTAAATTTTTCTAAATTGTAATAAGCGAAGAACTTTGTTGAAACGAAAAAGAAAAAAAAGAAAAAATAGAAATCACAACGCGCAGGTAGTTTTTTTTTTTTTTTTTACAAATTTTGGACATTTTCTCCCGCAACGAATGTTGAAAATCGCATTCACAAACGAATACAAAGCTAACGAACAAATAAAAATTTAAAAAACTGTCAAAACCCATTCGGATAAGGACTTTTAAGGGAGAGAGCAAAAGGAGAGAATACGGTAGATTTGATACACAGGCTCGTATATGCGAGTAATTATAAACGAGTGGAGTCGAAGTTTTGTAGCAATTTAATTAAAAACTATAGCCTGTCGACGACTCTCATCTTCATTCGCTGGCTGATTTTTCACTTTCGCTGCCGGTGTTGGAAAAACGCGCTAAAACTGCGGCAAAGTGAATGGAAATACTGAAAACCAAATAACCGACGAAGGAAGAAGAGGTGAATATAGGGGAGGGTGTAAAGAGTTCCATACAATTTTTTCCACCCACTGATATACACGTACACGTTATACACGGAACGGTTCTCCAGCTTTTCGACATCAGTGCTTTCCATAGTACCACGTTTCTGGCAAATGACAGAATTTTATCCTCATTTGGCGAAGGAAACGAACGGAGACGAGGGGTTTAAACCTTAAAAACCCTGTTCCATGAAGTGATTACACGACAACGACGACGAAGACGACAACGCGACTACGACCCCATTGTCATCAAAAATTTTCTTGGCTTTTGAAGGATCTTAAGCGTTCCCATTCCACACACGTTGGATTACGGGTACTTTGTTGTCTGTTTGAGTCGGAAGCAAGAAGGTACACCGTAGGGTAGTTCGTAGGCACTTTATTATAAATGTGTTCCAAACTTACAACGTATAAACAGAAAGTCAAGTATCGGTACGTAATCGTACAACAGTTATGCATGTTGAAAAAGGGCATATATTGCTCTGATGTGGCAATTTTGAATTTGTGAGTCCAATTATTGCAGTTTAATTTTCATTTTTACCACAAATTCGCACCTATCTACCATCACTGGAACAAAGAAGGGATCAAGAGTAGAACCATTTTCGATCGAACCAAAATAAAAAATCCTGAAATCTATATCCACAACGATTCTTCGTGGAGGGACCAACTTTCCAACTAATTATAACTTCGGTTTTACAATGAAACCTCCCAATTACGAACACCGATGGAACCAAACATTTTGTTCGCTAGTGGGAGGTGTTCTTTATTGAGAAGAAAAATGGAAAATTAGGCATAAAAGAAATAAAAATTGCTTGTATGTAATTTTATTAGAAGATACATTAATCATGTGTACATTCATTAGTCATTTTTGCAATCGTCAGTATAGGAAGCGCAACCAAGTCTGAACAAATCAGTTAGGCATTTGGTCAATGATAGGCCTACATGTCCGCCTACACGTTCGCTATTCGAAGGTGTAATTTGGTTCACCAGGCGATTTAACGCTGTCTGTTGTCCGTTAGAGGAGAGTTCGCTGTTGGGAGCTACATCTAATGGCTTACTTCACGCGTGTTTTTGATGGGACCTAACACATTTTGTCTACGAAGGGAGGTGTCCGCTACTGAGACGTGTTTTTTAATGAAGGTTTCACTGTATTTACTCTAATAACTTTTTCAGACATGTATAATCAATATAAACTCACCAACGTAAAACAAACAACGGATTCAAGGATTGAGAATGGACACACCCAAAAAGTTAAAAGTTACAACCAAACCATAAAACGAACGAATGAAGTACTACAGCTAGAATTTTCCTCAAGACCAGGGAGAAGAAGAAATTTAATTTATAAGTTTTAAGAAAAAAAAATTAAAAAAAAAAAAACTTTCTATGCTAAAAAATGATAACTGATTGATTTTAGTTATTTTATAATAACTTCTTCTCTCAGTATCGTATTCTGAGTATACAATATGCACTTCGAGTTTGTTTACACAACTGTCCCAATAAAACATTGACGTTTCGAAGAATGAAATATTTAACATTTCACTTCTGAAGTACAGCACCGACTGGAACACGTGAACTTCTATCGAGTACATTAATTTACGTTTAATAAGAAAAAACTACGCATCTAATAGAAAAATACCACAGCTCCTTCACTTTTGCAGTTCTTGATAAACCACCTGATGATAATTCAATTAAGGGCTGATGAAGAACTGTTACCCTCAATACGAACTAAAAAGTCAAGCATGACGTGCTAAACTCTTCAACTGTCATAAACTGAGGTCCCGTCAAACGAACAACTCTCATCTTGATTATTCTCCACGTCCTCGGTAAAGCCTAAAGCTACATAGAAACAATAACTAAATAATTAGAAATAGTATAAAATCCAAAATTTCCACTACATTTGGCCGAAAATTTTATTGTCATTCAGGTTAGCTGTTGTTTTCCACGTAACAGAGAATTTTACGTCAGAAATGCAGTACAACGCCTACAGGGTTGCAATGGGTACACACACATAATTTAAAATCACAAGATGCAACTGATGCGAGAAAATTTCGTTTTTCATACGGGTACGTAAATTTGAGCGATCAAACCAAAAAATTTCAAAAAGTATTCTGTAATACTGATTAATGAAATTAATCTGACACTGATTTAAGAAAAAAAAAAAAAAAAAAAAAAAACCAAAACCGTTCATATGAGTTTTCAATTACCCATTTCGATCACGACCAAACACACAACCAGAATATGTACACATGCTGACAGTGCAGCATCCACTCGTTATATTGAGCCTATCAACCCCATTACAAACAATACTACACACAGACATACAGCCCTAGATTTCCGCCGAACCCGAAATCGACTGAGTTTTACTTAATTCAGAGAACACCGAAAGCAGCTGCTGCACTTTTCGAAATCGTATTTTGCACTCAATATACGCGCCCTGGTCACGTCGAATGGTGCACCCAACCATTAAAGATTATCAAGAGGGAAAAAAACGGCTTAAAATAAAGACCCTCGTCGTCGGATGTAAAAATAATGCCATTTTAATCCGATAACGAACTCTCTCAACCCCCTCCCTCCTTCATATAGCGTCGTTTTTTCCCTTTTTTCTCATCGCCTCCGCCTCCGCCTCCGCATCAACATCTACACTCTCTTTCTCGCTTACAATATCTTCCCGTTCAAACACTTTTTCCTGGCCATTCAGTTGAAGGTCCGAACCTAAGCAGCGCTTCGTCGAATGCTCATAAATTTTTTTTTCAACCGACTTCCGGTGTAAACTTTTTAATAGCTCCAACGTTAATTACCCCAATCGTAGATAGAAGCAAATAAGAATCTGAAGCATACCAAACGGAAGATAGAAACTGAAGGAAAGAGAGCAACCAAGAGATGGGTGAAACGCAGAAAAGAAGGAGAAAAGTAGCGAAACAATAAAATAAATAAAGCCGAAAAAGAGAGAGGTGGAAAAAAAAAAGGAGTGAAAAAAAAGAAAGAAAAAGAAAACGATGGGTGAAAATTTCAGTAGCCGGGCAGAAAGTGGCTCTCAACGCGACGCTTTCGCAATCGAATTTAATTTTTGGGCTAAAAGTGCCATTTCGATGGTCGTTTCATCTTAACGAGCCAAATAGATTCCAAAATGGTTTTAAAAGGGCTCAAGAGTAATGGAGAAATTTGGTTACGGTTTGAATTTACGTGTTTCTTTTTCACTCCTCCCGGTTAACTCTTCGCTGAGAAAGCAGATTTTATGGCGCTCTTGAAAGCTGCGAATTTAAACGCGATAAGTTATGGCTACGGAAATAGACAAAAAAAAAAAACCGCACCTAGTTTACAAAGTCACCCAACTTTACCACTCAACAGAAATTGAATAAAGATTTGTTGGTCGGTCACGAATCTGCTGCATGATTTGCATTAAATCGCTACAAGCTTTTTCATTTTGAATTGAACGAATTAGGTAGGTAAGTACACCTTAAATAATGTTTACTTTTTCAGAAAGCTTAAAGTTCAAGGTTATCTAAGTAAAACGACTGTTTGATGAAGACGAAAACTGCCTTTCTAGTTTCTTCGGCGTCCTCGACTAAATTAAGCCCAAACAAAATTTCTCAAATAAAAACGTACCTCCAAGGAATTTATTTTTTACCACCTAATCTACACAAATGAAGATTTTTCACTGACAGAAAAGTCGGGAGGAAATTCCATCGAAAAAACTTTGATGAACACTGGGAGTATGATGAGTAATAGAAGTGAGCAATATCACCAAGAAAATGACTCAGATCCTATCAGGGTTTGGCATGATTGATTAAAAAAAACTTTTTTTTTTTGTCAATTTCATTCAAACGAAAACATAATTTTGAAGTATTTATTGACAAATTCTACTTATTTCAGTGTTATGCTACATTTACACCAATACGAATTATGAATCTAGATCCGTATAAGTTAAATTAGCTTTAAGGTTCAAAGTATTTGAAAATTTACTATTGTTCACTTATACTTTAGATGTTTTTTTTTCAGTTACATATTTTTTCAAAAATACTACTCAGCCATCTAAAATCGAATACTTCAAGAAGAAGCTCTGTATCAATCATAGTTTTCGAAACATAAAATTTTCAATAGTAAGATCTAATTCAGGACATTAAAAAACTTTGAATTCGAATATCTACACTCCTTCAATTGAGAAAACCCACGATAATTTCAAATTATATTTTCATAAGTTTAATTACGTAAGTTATCATAAACTTACCAATTGCACACTTCAAGTGAAACTCCAACATCGAGAATAATAATTTACTAAATGTCTTGATTAAAATATAAACAATCATGTATCTAATCTATCTCTCAAAAAATTTTTCGTCTTAATAAGCTCCTTTATTCTACTTAGTTTTTCGTCATATACTTCAATAATTTAAAAAACATTTGAATTCCATTCCGTCAACATCATTCAAGTCATGCAGGACTTTACAGGCACCAATAAAATGATATGATAATTTATCTCCTCTTAGTTTACAGTAATATAACTGTCGGAAACGTTGTTTGTAAATAACAAATTAGCGTTAAATATAAATCCGTTGCTAACTCAAAGTATAGCAGAAATTAATATGTGCAGGTGATAAAGGCTCATTATGTCGAAAAGGCGACAACAGTTATGTCAAACACAAATATGCTGAATCACCCTTTTTAAATAAAAACTTTTACTTGCGAATAGAATTTAAAATTAAAGCTTACCTACTAGGCTACTATTAGGCAAAGGCGCATGACGTCAAAAATGAAAGCAATATCTCACTGGGTGGCTCGTGGCTGAACTTGTTTCCTCTGAACTTCTATACCATTAAAGATATTGAACACAATTGCGAGAGAACCATTAGTTGCAGAGAGCTGAAATTGTTTTGCGACATTTTCATCTGATGATTCCGTGAAAATTTGGCTGGAATGGTACATCTAAGTACAGAATCCGAATAGAATTTCAACAGTATCTTGAGAAAAAAACGTGAAACTTGACCATATTTTCACAGAATCTTCAACTAAAATATATCGATATCTCAACAAATTTTTAATTCAACCTCACGTTTAACTACAGACATATCACTAAAATTCTGTTCTGATTGTGTGATTCAAATAATATATCTCAAAATTCATATGTTGGACTGAGCAAGAATATTTTAGTCCAGCGGTCAGGCCTATAAGTTAGTGTCTAAAGGAGGCTAGGTGATTATAAAATTTGACTTTCATAAATTGCAGAAAGTTGCATTGTTACGAGTTTTGAAATATGTAAAATTTTGACAAAATTTCAAGATCTAGTCTGACTTTTAAGCAGTTATCTTTCAGAAAATTTTACCGGTAAACGTTTTTGTTCTTACACATTTTCCACTAGAAGTCGATAATTTTGATATATCTACAAAAATTTTCTACTTTTTGACAAAATTTCTGAAAGTAAGCTACCTTATTTTGACAAAATTTGTGGACCAACAGTTAAGCTTACACTTAATTTTAGGCAGATCATCTTATATGAAATTTTACGAAAAATATTTTCTGTTTAAATCATTTTTTCGGAAGATATCTCGTTTCCCAGATATAGGTAAAATTAATACTGAATTGGGGGGGCTAAAACGTACCACAGAAAATTTTCAAGCGTACGTAAAGGACGAGAATTTTTGTGGAATGTTTCTGGCAACTTACCTCGCATTTATTGGCAAACATCCGATTTCTACCTAGAAATAATTCTCAACATGACCAACTTAATGCCTATATCGAAACGAATATTTCAACGCGGAAAATTCATTTCATTTTTAATTTTTTATGACATTTCAATTCCAATTTCCATTCACACAGTGACTAACCGTTTTATTAATACACTAGAGAGCAATAATTCGCACAGATCTACATAAATATATCGGAATTATCAATTAACCACGTGAATTAATATGATATAAAGAAAAAAAAAAAAAGTTTTCAAGTTAGACTCAAATATACAATTAGCCAACTATATCTGTGAAACTGGTCACGTGATAAACGTTATAGACATGAGACAAGTGGCTTTTATAGATTAAGCGACTCATATTAAAGAAAAAATCAGCTCGCAAACACCGAGAAACTTGAATACGAGCAAAAAGATAAATTTTTTAGACAGACACAGAAAACGAATAATCTATCTTCATGATTTCCTCGTTCTTTCCCGGTTCTGCGACAAATCCGATAAGTGCCGAAGGCTTTTCTCTCCTTTTTTCCCCACGTAACATTAAAAAGAGTTTTACTTTCACTGGAGACAAAAAGTTATCTTTCTGAACTCGTCTTCAAAACCGGCCGTACGTGACGAGACACGAAAAACGTTTCCGATTCATTACCATTGATTCCACTTAATTCTCGAAATTTTCACGACCCATTCGAATCAAGCCATACTTAGTGCGTAAATAAACAGGCGAAGAAACTTCTTCTCGTGCTCCGCTTTGAGGCAAAGTACCGCAAAAGAAATACCCATTTTGTAAATAAATTAAATAATCCCGTACGTGACAGGTGAATATTGGTCTAAGTGGTAAAGTGAATTCTTTCCTTAAATACACACACTCTCTTTCGTCTCTCCTCATCTAACTACCTCATTTCAACTTACTCTCACACTCCCTGCAGCATCATTGAGAGAGAAAAATAATGAAAATAACAACGGTAGCTCCCAGAAAAGAAAAAACTTTGATACAGTGTAACTTTCGTCTTCAATCTAATCTCCATCGTAATCTCCAACTTTTTCGTTTGACTCTTCTCTCCCTCTCGCTCTGTCTACGACTATCTGTCCTACTCTTCCATTCTGTTTCTGTTTCACTTCTACCTAAATCCTCCAGCCGAAAGATCCTCTAATTAAATATATCGGTATAAGGAATAAAAAAAGTTCGTAAACTCAAAAAGTCGTTGTTTAAAATTTTTACGTCACGTACTGCGGACTAATTACAAATTGGGAATGAACTTCGGTAACTTTAAGGAGAATTCAGTAAACTCGTTCGTTGATGTGGGGTGAATTTTACGTATAAACGATAGATGCGACTAACGATAAGTATTAGCTGTTACACGAGAAGTCCAAGAAATTTTTAACGAGCAGGTCAGCACACAGCGATACAAAAGTTTACTCAGCCATTACCACATCGCCTGTGGCATTTGCGGTCGAGAGAAAATTCACCAAAATTAATTTAAATAAATAGCTCAGTAAGTAAGTTGTACTAGAATTGTACGCCACTAAGGAACAAAGATACGATTTTCGTACTTATTCAATTTACCGATTTTTGAAGATTATTCCGTATTCAATTTAATATTTTAAAGGTACTGAAAAAACAGGCTTACATCAGTTTTTCAAAAACCAAATGATTTTAATGTATAATACCGGCACGAATTTTAGATATATAATACGATTTTGGTAATCAATTAAAATGTTAAATGTCACTCATTGCATTAAAATATTATCACGAAACACTAGACCTATTATTTTCCGAGTAAATTTGTTCTTTAGAAGATAAACGTCTCCAATTTTAACTAATTATATTTTCCATAGAGAAAAGATTTAAATTTTTTTTTTTTTCAAAACTAATTTCTTACAGTTAAAAGTTACATCGTTAACAATACACATAGCTATGTGCTGTTTTTTGTCCATTCGTTGAAAACAATTATGATGCAAGTTAAACAACTTTTGTGATTAAGTATCTGTATAATTTACGTACCAAGTCCAAAATTTTACCATCCTAAGATAGTACAGATATTTCGTGCAAAATTGCATTTTTGATCAACTTTGTACAAGATTAGTTGTACCAAGTTCAATTCGATCATTTTTCATTACATTTCCAGGAGAAGATAGATTTAATTATAAGCTTTTATTCGACTCACTACTGCGATTTAAAACTATACCTATACTCCAGCCAACTTTCCGTAACGAAATAATATTTATTTCGCATAAAGCTAAAGCCAAAAAAATAAAATAAAAGCTTATCTTTAAAAAGTTCGTTTTTAACGTAAACTTATTTCTTTAGCACTTTTTAGTTAGTAAATGGAAAGGACAGTTAATGAAAAAAAATTTATGTACCTCCGGTCCATGCACGTTTTCTGCCCTAATTTTTGAACTGAAAGTTCATATTTTTGAATCAGAGGGCCACTTTTTGGTAGTAGGACTGAAATATTTAAAAATTGATCACATTTAATTATTTTCTAGTAAAAGAACCAAAAAGTGAAATTTACAGGTCCGAAAAGTTCACTTTCTGGTTCTAGAACCAAAAAATTAGCGTTGCCAATGAAACATTATGGAAATCTTGCTTGGAATAACAACATTTTTATTATGAGAAAAACCTATCGGTTTTCACTTGATGATTTATCAGCTGCTACTGAAGCTAGAAAGCTGAGGTTGGCATTGCTGGAAAAAGAAAAAAACATACTTAAATTTAATACCATCTGTGATGGAAGTGTATAAAGTAGGTGATTTTGATCAGAGTGTGATTTTTGCAGCATAATCCAAATGTGAAAGATGTAAATCATGTGAGTATCAATCACCTAATGTGTCACACACTATTTTTTGAAACACTCTTCCCCTAAAAAATAAAAAAATTGAGATAAATAAATGTGGGGACTCTCCCGTATGAGGTATAGGGGCTCGGACCCCTTGACGACAGTCGCCGCCCCAAAGGGCAAGCAAATAATCGTCCTTGCGACGTTAAACACACTAAGTATGTTCGATCGTAATTACCTGCAGGTACATGCAGGTAATGTACGAGTGCCGAATCGTGAGACAATGTCACAATCCGTACACAAACTGGCTAGCCATCTCTTGTCTCGGTGGGGGATGATGCGACCTGGCTGCCCTCACAGACGTACGTATATTCTTGCATATGTGTCTTGGTGTGCGTGTAAATAGGCCGTATATAAACCACCCAAACTGGCTCTAAAATCGCCAGTGTTTGCCTTGGTTTTGGCTTACCCGTACTTATGTACGAAGTGGCTGAACACGCTTAAATTCTGTAGAATTTCCTTCTGGTGAGAATATCTCTCACGACAAGGTACTCCACAATAAATATTCTTACAACAGGGAAACATACAAGCGCAAACTATCCCCTAATTTTCATCCAAACCTCCTGACATACTGGTTATGGTGCTAGCTTGTTAACGCAGATAGCAGAAGTTCTTTGAATCCCTACAGTGGAGGAACTTTTATGAAAAATAAAAAATAAACAAAAAATAAATAAATCAAGAAAATGACAGTAAGCTATGAGCAGTAGCAGGACCAGTTTATAAAATGACGAATGCGCCCAAGACGATGTATAAAGACTGATGAACGATGTAAAGACTTGATACATCGGTCCTAAATCGTTTTAAAATCACTTACTTTATACATCATCAAGGTGCGTATAAAAATGTCGTTTATCAACAGGTGTTGCAAAATAAAAAATTTTATTCCTAATGACTTCTTCACAACTAAGGAATAAAAAATGACCAATTAATGGAAAATTTGCTATTTTTTAAATTGTTGTTTATTTCACAAACAAATAATTGTAAAAAAACATTTTCACCGATAACCCTCCCATAAATTAATTTTTATCATCAAATTTCACTAAAAACTAAGTTATTTTGAGTTAACAGCGAATGAAAGTATTAGAAGAAAACTAAAACCCGTTTTTTCATGACAACTTTATCCCTTTCTATTTTTTATAGTATAAATAGGTCTCTATAAAAATAAGGCCCATAAATTCCCCAACAAAAAAGGTTCTTTACAATTTTTTCATATGGTCAACAGTAACTTCGTCGTGGCATAACGGATGGTGTGCACCAAGAAGGGAATGTTTTTTTCTGCCTCGCCTGTTTGCAATCCTTGTCTTCGGCTCGCTACGCTCACCTACGAGATGTCTTGCAAATGTAGGCTCAACCAAGAAAATAACTTTCCCTTCTTGTTATACAACGTACTATTTTTGTTTGCATTTGACTCTTTAAGCATTATTTTTCTTCTAACTGCTTATTCAAATTGGTAAAGTGCGGCACTTGAACTTTGAAGTTTTGAGTTTTCACTTCTCAAAACTGACGCTAAAACTTGAAAGTAGAACTGAGAATAAACTTTCAAACAGAGTAGACGGGAACTAGAATTTTTGATGAAAACTTTCGAATCTAATTAGAGCTTTCAGTTGTTTGAGTTTTTACTCGAATTGACACTGACCGAAAAAATGTGAAGTAGAACTGAGAACCAACTTTGAAAAGAAAAAATTCCGAACTAAAATTTTCGAACTCACTTTAGTTCTCAGAATAGAGCTTTCAAAACGAACTTCGCCCGAAACCATTTGAGGATAAGCATTCACATAAAGTAGAAATTTTGTGAAAATCTGTCAAGTGCGAGGGGCGTGATGCTGAGACAAAAATAAGAAACTTCAGTTTATAATATGGAGATGTGCACAATAAAGTAGAATGATTCGTGAAAAAAAAACAATGCATTGTGATTAATTCAGACTTGGTATAACTAATCTTGAACAAAGATAATAAAACATACAACTTTGTACAAAATTACTGCTATCTTAGGTACAAAATTGGACTTGGTATGTAACATATAGATATTTTAGGTTATGATTTACAACTGTCGTAAATATTATGAGCTACAAAAAAAGTTTAAATTAAAAAAAAAAAAACCCTAAAACGATTTTGCCGTAATCTGAATCTTTTGTTACTTTTAACACCCGCTTCACCATACATCACAACTCTCACAACTCTCACACCAACTCTTGGTTTAGGAGAGTAAGGAACTTAATACATTAGACTACCACTATTCTACATAATTATACAGAATAAGTGCAAAAAACGCCCAATCCTGTAACTTTATACCATTATTGAGAAATTTTCTGGATCAAAGGCTAAACATAACAAATCTAGTGTTTACGCTGAACAATCAATCGATGGAGGGGAAAGAGACTCGTCTGAAAGCATTAATGCATTGGTTAGAGAATATTAGTCAGTGTCTGTATTACCTAATGTAATAATCTTTATTCATAAGAAATAATGTCAGATTTCTACTGAACTGCGTTTTGTCGATCGTATCTTGCTTAATATTACAGTAAATTACAAAAGAAATAATATGATAAGATTCTGAAAAGATGCGACAAAATCATTTTCAAGGAAATACGGTTCATCGGCGCGTTTTCAATTTAAAAATCTAATGAAATCAAATCAAAATATTTTCGCTAAAAATTCTCATTTCGAGGTTTATTCTAATACGAAATGTTGAAAATTTATGATAATGTGCAAAAATTTGTAATCAAAACTAAACGAGGAATGGTGATTATGAATTGGGGGAGCGCAACTTATTGATGCCTGCAGTACTGCATACTCAAATCAATAACTTAATTTTAAAACTGCGTTCACACATAATTCTGACCGTCAGAGATGAACCGTTTTCATACACAATTTTGAAGGCCAGAATTCACCAAAATTCAACGAATACCTACAACTTATTTTGATGAAATTATAATTCTTGGTTTATCAAAGACGGTGGTTCAACGAAAAAAATGAAAGCAAGTAAAAAGCAAAGACAAAGAACACGAATCAATTTTTCAATAGACACGCATTAAAAAGGTCAACAGAAATCATCAGCTACAAGCCTTACTCTAAATCCGACAAGACCAAGACTATTATCAAAGACGCATATTTACCAAGCAAGATTATTAATATTTAGCAGAAAGTCTTCAGTCATTCGCGCAACAAGATTGAATGAATAATTCGAATTAGCTCAGAAATATTAATGAACTCATTGAAGAAGCGAAGAAACTCGAATCAAGAAACTCAACCCACATCGATCAGCATCTATACGACATACATACAGCTTTTCGAAGGACCAACTCTCCTAAATCAAAGCCACTCCACTTCCGTTCATCCGCGCTAAGCAGCCTAATTGAAAACGGTGAGTAAATGCTTTGCTGTGAGAAATGAAATCGAAAGCATCATCAACCCTCTTCACCCCTTCGAATTTTCCGGCTGTCGAAAGAAAATATTTTCTTTCAAAAGCCTTTGAAAATCATCGGACACGAGTGTAGACAGTACGACTCCCAGCACACTCATACAGGACTTCAGATCGTACATGCTGTCGTTCACTAACTTATTCTACACAAAAGGGTTTAGAACTTATTTTCGACGTCGAAAATTAACGAGATTTGAAATCCTCTTTACGATTTTTTTCTCTTTTCTTTCCATTTTCGGTCTAAGTACCTAACAGGCCTACCACCATGCCAAAAGAGGGAAAAAAAAAGTACAGCTTATTTCATCGACGCCGCCGTTCGATCAACAAGTCTCGTCTTCTTTCTTATTTTTTTTCAAAGGTTAAAGAGCTTCATTCTACTCTGTCTCTGGACTTACGTGCGTGCGTTAAAAATCAAGACGAAACCGACGAGAATGAACGGAAAAATGGGAAAAGCCATACATAGTGGAAATCAAAATACGTCACCACCACCCTATTCCATTCGTGTACATACATGAAATATGTGAGGGGAAAAAAAAGGGATAGTGATTTAATAACTTCGTTTTTCGTCAAGAGAGAAGGCCAGGAAAGAAAAAAGAAAAAAGGACGAAAAGGGTAGGTACATATAATCTAAATCTAAACGTTCGAAATACGATACGTCTTTGCTTTTTAAGACCACTTTTTCCCCAACATCTCTTTTCCCCCTATTTTTCAATTTCAAAAAGAACAAAAAAGGGAAACGCAAAATTTTCAAAGGCTTGACATTTTGGTATTATAAAATTGACACGTTTTTTCAAGTCGTTGAACTCTTGACTTGGAAAAAAACGACGAGGTGGAGGACCAGGATAAGAACAAAATTTCACAACCGAGGGCTTGCAAAAACGCTCAAGTAAAATAATTGACACATTTCGAGAAAACTAGAAAAATTCGAAAATTGGAGGCGAAAATTGTTGGAAAAGTTTTGGAAAGAAAAATTTTCTTAGAACACAAGAAATGAAAAATTGAGGCAATTATATGTACGACGACGAAAGAGTAGTTTTTAAAAAGTTGATAAAAATTTCTCGATAGTTGAAGGCGAATGAAATTCTTGTACGAAACTTGCTTTCGAACAAATCGAAAGAAAATGCATCTCCATTCATTTGCTCGGCTATTTCTATCGTCAATGAGTCGTAAATTTTGCACCGACCGTTTGTTTTTGTGAAATTAGCGATTGCTCGTTCATAAGTTGTTGACTCGGTTTTAGGATTTCTTCCGGGGGGGTGATACAATCACATCGTACAATTCATGAATTTTTATGGGAGGAAATGACAATTTTTTACTTATTGGTATCGCCAATTACACGTAGAGATAAAATTTGAAAAAAGATTTTATTATTTTCCAGAGTCAAAAATCAAACATCCAGGCTTTTTTGAAAATTCGATGATAACACTTTTAGTTGATAGTTCAAATTCCCGATGGATATTTAAAGAAGCAAAATCGTTTAGCCGGTCGAAATTTTCTTTTAAATTTGACCTTTATTTTTTTGCGCTGGGGGGTGAATATATTCCGAATTACCCCTCCATCCGGCCTTGATAGGTTATCAAAATCTGCGTATTTTCGACAACATTCTCAAATTAATACATCGACGGGTTTCAGAGTACTCGTGAAAATAACTTTTAATATCCTTTTAGAGAGATTTATATGAATAAAAAACTCTGGTACAGCAACATCTTCGGTAGAAAAAACATATTTTTGAAAATCAGCCAATTACAATCAAAATTTGTAACAAGTTAGTATAGATAATAATTGATGACTGTACTCATTTTCGCAGGTATTGATCAAAAGTTACGCAGTTTTGAAACCAAAATAATAATAAAATCGCATACACCGGAGGTAACGTCCAACCAATCTCCACCCAAAATTGATAGCATATTAGAATATAATCATAATGAATATTTTTTCCAAATTTCGTAGCTACTGATGAAAGATTCGACATTCTAGAGCTATGAAACCTTCGAAGTGGGAATAAAAATGAACGTACCGGAAGCACCATCCGACCAATTCGCACCAAAACAAAATCAATAGGTTTGCTTCTCGACTTAATACTGATGTTCCTATCAAATTTCGTGATGAGGTATCAGACAAAAATTGCGACCAGTATCGTGGTAGGTAACTAGAAAATGGAATAAATAAAAAGGTTTCCTTAGGTCATGCAACGAAAAACGTACCGAATCCCAACCCCGAGTCGTTTCATGAGGTCAAAATTAGTAAATAGATTTTCATATAATGCAAACCGTACGTAAAAATCGATTTGACTCTCACTCTTTTCTTCTCAACAATCGAGCATTCGAATTTCATAGCAAAATACAAACCTACCTACGTGAGAAATTTCGTATCTTTGACCAAAAGAACTTGAACTTGAAAATCTACGAACAATATTCAAGAAAATCGCCAGAGTATTACAACAGCCAGAATTAATTGATGCGGACGTAATTAGAAATTACTTACCAATCAATTAGCCTGGTTCGCAGAACCAGTCTTTTTTTCAGAAATTCAAGTTGAAAAGACATTTTAACGAGAAGTAACGGCATACAGCCTCCTTAGCAGAATGCTATTTTCTAAATTGGTTATTCGGTCTTCCATAAAATATAAGAAATTCTCTTCTTCCGAATAACTATATTTTTTTTTTTTTTAAACGAACGAATACTACTATATATAACATAGGTAGTTTTCGAGAGATAAAATGAAAGTGAAACATACTAAAATTCGATCATCAGCGATGAGCCCCCTCACCTAACGTAAATTCATTTAAAATAATATTCCCAATGAAAGTATCAGCAAATTTGCACGCAGATTGCAGACGAAGGCCAATGCGACAACAAAATGTACATAAAAAATTTTCGCGAAAATTTCAAATAAATCACGAAATGATCGAAATTCAAGATAAGACACCCACCATCAAGGATATAACCACAGCTGTATCAACTCAGAAATAAATTAACTCGTGCGTTGGTTCGTCATTAAAGAGGCAATGATCGTTTGTCATTCTCACGGATTCAAGAAAAAAATTCAATTTTGAGACAACAAATCACAATTAAAACGGATTCTCAATTCCACCAATGAGGAATAATCATTTTTGATAAGCAATCTTTTAAAGTAGCTGGAAAAAAACTACCACCAACTTTGACCCTAATAGGATGAAAATTGGCATCAGCAAAATTCCTAGATAATCGAAAACGATAACCGAAAACCACACGGGAAATCTCAGCTTATTAAAATGAAATTCAAATAATCTAAACAACAACTACGAAATACAGATTAACTTGCCAGATAATTAGCTATTTTTGACGTCTTTTAACCATGGGTGACAAACAGTGAACCAAGTGTTAAAAAAAAAAAAAAAAAAAAAAAAAAACTAAATCACAGATACTGCGTTTAATTTTATTGAAAATTCTCATTTGAATTATTTTTCGTATCTACTATTTTTCGAATGAATTTAGGCGTTTTCAGAAGGCCCAATGATTCATTTAGAAGTCAGATTTATATGTGGGCAGTTGAAAACAATAAAATTTTCGGACACCTAAAATCTCAGCATTATGGAAGTGAAAGTAAGAAAAGGTTAAATTTAGACTGTTATACGTATTTATGCAGCCACCAGAGCGTTACGATCACTGAATTTTTGAATCAACTCCGGACGAAATTGATCCGTGATTTCTATTATCAAATCTGGTTTTTTCAATTAGCAAATACATTACTTTTACCACTTGCCATTGATAAAATGTTACAATGTGTACCAAATTGATGTCTGAGAGGAAAATATTATTAATTTCTAAGCAGAAATTCTACAAAACGAACGGAAAGAATCATTATCACAGAATCTGTTTCAAACGTATATAAATCTGTTTTTATGAAAATCTAAACGAACTGGATATATCAGCTGGATAATCGAACAAAAAAATGTTTCTCGCTCACATCTCATCATTATTGTTCCAGATCAAGACGCAAAAGGATGAACCTAGAGTCACAACATAGCACCGAAAACCAAACGGAATAAAAAATTCAATGATAAATTGTAAATTTCGTTAACTGACAAAACTAAGAAAGGGTCATTAATTCGTCACGCATCAAATTATTCGAAATAGTTTATGAAGTTAACATTCCTCCAGTCATCATGTTAAAAAAACATCAAAATTTCTGCCGAATTTTCAGAAAATTTTTGAAACTTTTAAACAGTATTCGTGTAACTGGTTATAAAATTAAATTTTCACAAAAAGGGAGCGAAACAAAAATCAATACAGGAATTCGTGGTTTATTATTATACAATCGCAACTGGATTCAAGCGTTTCAGTTTTCAACAACTAATTTTCTTTAGAAAATTTAGGGTTTTTACGTTTTTTTCGCGCATGTTTAATTTTTGAAAATTCACACCATCTCAGCCGCACCTTTAGTACGTTGACAATGGATCACATGTACAGCCATGTTCACACAGAATTCTCTACTTTCTTCCAGAAATTCCAACAGCATGGTAAAGAAAAGTCAAATCCTGCCACTAAATATTTAATAAGTTTACGTTAAAAATGCATTTTTAAACGATAATCTTTTATTTACGTTTTTTTTGGCTTTAGCTTCATGCGAAATAAATATTATTTGGCTGCAGCGCTGGTATATTTTAAAATCATAGTAGCGAGTAGAATGAAAACTTATAAAAATACCATTTTCAAACTTCGGTTGCGGCTCTCGACAGATCCGCGATCCAAATGAAGACGAGACATTGCCGACAGTTTAGGCTGCAGCCTCCGAGCATTCGACACCAATTTTTTCGCTTCGTTCGACATAATAAAAAAATAATCATTTCGAGCGTTAAAGTCGGATAATGTGCAGCGTCCAATCAACGAGGAGCAGAATCGAGTAAAACGACAAAAAGAGAGAAAAAAAAATTGTGAAAGAGATAAGTCTCGTCTTTCAAACAGAAAATCGTGCAAATGTGCCAATTCGCGCAGTAAAGGCGACCGTGTTTTTTTGTGTTTTTTTCTTCTTTTACCCCCTTAATATTAAATTTACGCCAACCGATTAGGGAAAAGAATTTACGAAACAATACTCGAGGAGTAAAAAAAGAGCACAGAAAGAGCAGAAAAAAGGTCGCATTTTGTAATTCAACGAGGAAAAACGTATCACTAGAATTTTCTATTCTTTCCCATCTTTTTTTCTTTTCCCAATTTTTTACACACCATTCTACTTACTTATTCCACCCTTTTTCTCTACAGATGTTGTGTGTAAGACTGATGTGGTGCATTGGGAAAATGTGTTGGAAAATTTCTAAACTCGTACTACTGGTTCCGCGACATTGGTCTATTTGTCTGCAGATGTCCCAGGATTCATTATAATGTTTCCTTGTTCGCGACCGTACAGCTCGTTTTGGTTGTGTGCTGTGTTTTTTTCTTCCCCCTTCTTTTTTCCTTACTCACATATATACCATACGTACCGTACGTACACACGTGACAAGAATTTTTTGAAAGTTTAATGTCTTTGTGCAACGAAAATTACCAAAGGATATTTCAGCAGGTACTACCTACCTACCTACCCTTCTTCCAGCGCTCGTTATACGCTTTTATCGTTTTGCTCCAGCAACGAAGTTTCGTTTCTTTTCTTATTCCACTCCGGGCGTTGCCTTTTTCCTTACCATCGAATTTCGAGGAAAAAAAAACTTATTCCACGTTTTGCCACTATCATTCGTACATACCTCCGCCCCCATTTCTAGAATTCAATTAGGAATACATGCAATTTTCTGGACAAAACATGTCCACTGTTTTTTTTGTTTTTTTTTGTATTATTTACTTCTATTCCAATCCGATAATACTGGAGCGTAGGAAAATTTTGGTATAAAATGTAACAAAAACAAAAAAAAAAAAAAAAAAAAGAGAGAAACACGGTAAAACTGAATTTGATGACGGCTGGATAATGCGAATTGGTGTCAGGGTTGTGCGCATCCGGGTCGCAAAAAAAACACCGTACTTCATGGAATTTATACGTCCCCGGTGGATTAACGTATACTGTAAACCATTGAAAAACTCGTTGTTCGAAGTACTGAGGGCATAAGCGAGGAAAAAAAACTCGGGTTACAACAACAGATGCATTCCAGTAATAAATAAACTATTCAACCCTTTTTGCCATTTTTTTTTAGAAGGAGAAAAAAATGCGAACTTCTGATACTGAACTATGATAATTCATCTCTTTTGAAAAACGCAATTCTCTAGCGTTAAAAATTGACTCCCACATATCGCGTAAATTATTATCAATTTTGAATAGTTTCAATAAAAACTGCCAAGTAGGGTAACAGATTATGTTATGACAAGACGGGTTGATGCGCAAAGAAAGGAAGAAAAGCTCAACTTCAGACATATTAGGTCTTTTGTTATTTCAAAAACACATTTCACACCGTCGGGTTAGAGATTCTGCCTTGAAGCAAAAAACAAAGAATTTTTCTAAATGAGGTTAAATGCAACTGGTAATCCACGATGGATTTCATTTTGACGCAACGTCTACGAATTATTCTTTGTAACTCAAAAAATGAACGCAAATTATCACCTCCTAAGGCAGGGCTTCATAAATAAACAATATTGAATTTTAAAGCAATGGGAAATATAAATTACAATTCAAAGGTAGGAAAAAAAAATTTGGCTTATTTTTTATGTAGGTACGTGATCAGATATTAATAATTTCATAATCAATCCTGATATCAACGAATCGAATCTGTTTTTCATTTTTTTCAATTTCGCTCTTTTTTCTCACGAAAAATAATTAAAAAATAGAAAATCCGAAGTTAATTCTAACTCGCATAAGGGAAAAATCAAGAAGAGAGGTTTTGGAATGAGAAAACCGAAAGGAGTAGGTATAACAAGACTCTTCTGAGGAAAATACGGAGTAGGTATTCTCTTTTTTTCCGAAAAAAAAGGGAATAAATACTCTCGAAAAGTGTACATCTGGTTACCCTGGTAAAAATTTCAAATGGACTAAATTTTTTCACTCAGATTTGTTCAGACGTGTCTCAAGTGATACGCAAAATGTCCCCATCGTTATCACGTCAGCTTAAACGGTACACTGAAAGGGAAATGTCATGAAAATAGGTTTTTCGCGAATATCTCGTCGAACGACAATCATAATAATTATAAAATTTATACACTAAACAATTCAACCGTTTTTACATCATTCTACCAATAACGCAACAGTTGCATAGATAATGGCAACTGGTAGGTTACAGACGGGAGGGGGACGGATATAAAGTAGTGCTCAATGGTGGTGGCATTCGTGGCAATGTGCTTGGAGTCAAAATCATACCAACAAAAAACATAAATAATGTCTAAATTAATTCGCTGTTCAAGTTTGCCTTAATAACATCGCGACTAAAAAGTTCGAAATTCGATGAATTTATCCAAGACAGAAACAAGCAATGCTGGACTACATAATACGCACAAAGATGCGATTACAGCCCTAAACACACAAACTAAGCATCAATCATAGAATTTCTTTACATTCTGAAGGAGCTTTTGAATGTATAACTTCTCAAGCTATTGTGTACAATAATAAGTTTTGTCCGCTGTTGGGTGCAGGCAGATCTCAAAACAAAACAAAATAATTAAGACATTTTTACAATTCCAAAGGTTGGTTTTCAATAAAATACTTATATGCGAATGACAATTTGCTAATTTCATCCGGAAGATACACAGAATTCAGAGAGTAAATGAATAAATCTCTTTGAAACACAGAACAATCGTCTATCGAATCTATCGGCGTATTTTTCACGCATAAGTTGGCGGTGAAGTAGTAAATCGTGACTCATTATCCATATAAAAATGTATTCAAGAAGAAAAAAGAATTTTGTGCAGCGAAGGCTGCTTTTCCATATTTTTTTTATTTCCCAAACGATTTTGATACCAACGACACGAAGATTCTAAAGGCACACAGTTTTTGAAATAGTACGAATACTAATAAAAATAAATTTAAAAAAAGTACTCAGTCAACTATACTAAATCTTTGTCGTATCCCAACGAATAAATACCTCTTCCCTTCCTTTTGATTACTCATAACGTGGATAATAAACACATATTATTACACCTATTTCGAATGATTCTAACATTCACGGCGCGAATGTCATTAATTCAAACGGGTAGAAAGTTTAATGAATTTAGAAATAAAACATGTCTGCAACATTGGCGTTACGGAGCTGAGAAAATATGCAATAAAATGGTCGAAAATTTTTACTAGCTCCGAGTGACAGAAAAAAACAGAGAAAGAAGTAATACTACTGGACGATTAAATTCGTATAGAAGCAGCACAGATACCAAACTTACGAAAATAGTCCAAAATCTTCTATTGAGGAATGCTTTCTTCTACCTTGCTCCCATGGAATACTCGACATCGCATGAAAGGACTCACCTGAAACACACATTAATAAAATATGATAAGTAAGAATGCTCTAGACATTGTGGAAAAAGACATAAAAACTTGAGAAACAGGTGTACTGTACAGAAGACAATAATATACGCGAAATGTTTGCACATTACTGAAATATTAATCGACATTAGTGTCCATAAAACATAAAAAGGGAGTTTTTTTGATTTTTCCTCTCCCAAAAGATGCAGCAAAATTCCTACATCATGAAACAGTCAAACGCTTTGCTTTACTTTTATCAAACAACGACCATTCTAAACAGAACTGTGAAATTCAAAATACTCGTGGAGAAAAAGAAAGGAGCATAACAGTACCCATTTTAGTGCAACCGAGGTTCGAAATTTACAGAAAACAACGGTATTTGGAAGTTAAAATGAATTTTAAAGGTTATTAAAATCAACCTGAGTGAAATAAACTGGTGATCAATTTGCACGATTTAATGTAGGCTACGCTAACAAATTTAATTTTTCCAACATTTTGAATCAGTCTGAGAATATCTTTACTCTTTTTCCCTAATTTTCAATCCTCCACTCAAATTTCGGAAAATATTAATGACATTCCGGGTATCATGCACATGAAGCTCTTTCTATTAATGCATTGATACCATCTTCATAAAAATCCACCTGTTTGTTCTGATGCAAAAAAGAGAAATAGATGTTCTGACCTTAAAATACATACGATAATTTTGTTGACGTTCAAATGTGTAAAAAAGAATGCTCGAAGAAATACTGTAGCCCTACCAGCTCATTCCTTGGTTACATTAAACACTCACAAATAGATATTCAGATTTTTCATTACTATAAGATCGAATTATATTAAGAATATATATAAAACAATAATGTCACCAGATCACGAACGGAGACTAATTAGGCGACAAAAACACAAAACTACCAATAATAAAATTTTCAAAGTCCGGTGATGTCTTTCATTGGTTTCACAACCAAAGAAGCGCAGTAGAGTCCCTGTACACAGAACTTTCTCGATAAGCACAACTGGAACAGAACAAATAGTTTTCCATAATTTTGCATACTTAATAAAAAAAATCATGAGAAAAAATTTCTGAACAGGCACGATTGAGTATTTGTCTTGGTCTTGTGCCGTCTAGTCTTGGTCATGCTATTGCCTTTGATATGTAGCAAAATCAAGTCTTGGTCTTCCATAGTTGACCTTGTTCTTTTCATTGGGACAGCAGAAAAAAAAAAAAAAAAACCTCCGTGCATCAACCATCGTAAGTGTATTTTTCAAATGTGAAATTTTGTAATGACTAATGACTTACATTCAAGAGTCAGCTGACCGACAAATTCAACATAAAAACCATCTTCTCCATAAACTCTCAACTATCATAAAAATTTCAGTAAAAAATCTATCATTTTACGGGAATTATTGGTGTAATAATATGGTGGGTTCAAAACTTTTAGAACCCCTTCCTCCGAAACTATTCAATGAATTTCAAAAATGTGTACCCCATGAAGTCTCTGAAACTTTTTCCAGTTTTATTACCATAGGTCAAAAATGTAAGACTCCAAACATCCGTATTACCTAAGTAAAGAGTCACTACGTACTTAATTAATATTTTATCTGCTACTTCCATGTATAAGTGGAGGACAAATATGGTTGAACAAGCACTCAAGTCTTACTTAACATTACGAAACTTTCTAGAATACAGGTGAAAGACTGCCAAAAACTGCATAAAAGAGTAAAATGTAGAAATATAACACTATAATTTCGCCAATTATTCCCTCATGTGAAATAAGCATGCGCCACTACCCACACAGCTACACACAGACATGGAAAAAAACAGTCCGTTGTCTCTTACAGTGTTACCAGAAAAAATCCAGAGCTGGTACAAGCTAATGCGGCACTGAGCAGCGCTTCAGGGCTTTTATATACATACAGAAGAATTTGAGTGACCAATATATTGGTAAACTACAACTCAGGATCAGTGCTTTTCCTCAGGTCCTGCCCCAAGGTTCCACCGCTGCACTGAATGTAATACCAAAGACAAATTTTTCTCATTAAAAGGACAAGATATTTATTACAAAGAAATTATGACGACAGTATACCAGCGTAGTAGGTACTTGTAATTCCAGCAGCCGCCTCTACAGAAACACTCTCAAAGAGCATTAAACGATGGCGACAGAAATAGGTGGCGGTACACAGTAAAATGTGACACAAAAAATACGAATTCTTTTTCGCAATTCGTCACATCGTAAAATCGGGTCCACCAGGCACGTTCGACGACGACATACACACATTTAGCAACATCGCGAAAAGTGCACCAGCTTTCGCTGCACCGCTCCAACCTCTCGCACTACTCGTATACGATCTCTAAGCCACTCAAAAATCGTCCCATAAGGCTAATTTATCGTTGTTTCATATTCTCACGGGTATACAAGCATCTCCACTAGAAGAGAATTCGAACAAATAAATAAATAAAATGTAGATGGGTACCTACGTTTTCTTTTTTGCATCAAGTTACTGCACATTTAAACAACCACCTAAAATTACGTATACGTAAGACCGAAGCGCAGGAGTTGACTGGAAGAAGGGTTATAATACTGCTTTCACTGCGTACACACATGTTGGAGTACAATGATGAGAACGAGCAAATAACCTCTCGATAAGGTCCTTTGTAACTTTATGGATGCGTTAACGATGGAACGAAGCAATATTTGGAAGTTTATTATGTCAAGTGCCGTCATAACGGAAGAAAGGTGTTATCGAGAGAGCTGCAGCTAGTTTCTTTGTTATTTTTCTCGCGTTTTTATAATACCTACCTAGTATGGGGTCGCAGCATGAAATGGGTGGACCAGCGAGCCAAGGAATTACGAGCGCACTTTCAGCGACGAAGGTCATAAGAGCGAAAGTGCAGCACAACAAATCTCTGGCGAAAGCATCGATGAACTTGTAGAAAATGTAGTTACAGATTTGATACGTTATTCTGCAGGGAGCAGTTAAAAAGTCGTAAATAAAATATTACATTTCACCCACGTTATACTAAATCGTATGGAGAAGGAGTTTTAGGCACAGAAAGTAAATCCTAAATTACCTTCTCGAAATTGCCACCGATTTAAACGAAGTGGCTGTCGTGTTTCTCCAGAGCTGAGAAGAAATTATTTTTTTACGATTCTCTCCCTTGACACCACGACACTGACGACTTTTATTGAACTGAACTTATCATCAACAAAAACCACTATAAATAGAACATTTTCGCTAATTAGCAACAAGACTTCTCCTCTAAACTTAATCTTGGATGAAATACTACTTACTTATGTAAAAACGTACATTACATCCAACCTAAAAAATTAATTTTTTGCAACAGCCACCTCAAAAATGGACGTTTTCGCGCGTATTAATTAAACGTGAAGTAGGAGATTTGACCGCAATGTTAAAAAGTAAAATTACGCGCACGCGCAGCATGGAACTTGTTCGGATTATTTATTAAATCACTACTGTAGTTATCGACTATGGTACCTACTCATCGGAGGTGAACCAGGGGCTAATGAATTTCGACTTTTGGTTAATTTTTCTCATCGAGAAATAATGGACTGCAGCGTTTAGAAGAATCTGTAGATCAATACCTACAACTACTCGTACTATTATTATTTCACGATTTTGATCAACGGAACTGCGAGGTAGTGGGAGCATCATCTTGTATGAGCGATAATAATATTTGTTTTTTTTAAACCATACAAGGAACGAACGTTTCATTCTCAACATTCCCTTTATAGTATAAAAGTACGTTCTACACCGGCTTTCACTGAAAAAATAATTATCTGCTAGTGCAGCAAAGTTGCATACCACGGGTACCATCACACGCAAAACTCCTTTAAACGTGGCCTATCGGTATTCATCAGCTCCGCAGTATAGAACAAAGATTATGGTTCATACAACAAGGAGTCTCATTCTGCTCTTCACTGACACCACAAACTAACGCGGAAAATTTGGGATACCGCGAGAAAAGAATTAAACGAACGAAAGCGAAGAGTAGATTAGCGGAAAATGAGAAAAGTTCGAAGGAATCGCATCCTCGACGTATTCCTTTTTTGAATAGTGGCTTAGTGCACAACACAAACGATAATATTCAGAATATTGACTATTTGAGTGGTCGAAGAATGAAAACTGCAAGACGGCTAACTTTATCAGCCCGCAAGACGACCTAATTACCTTTTGACACTTCAGTAGACGCAACCGTAACAGCCACCCACGACAAACCAAAAAGATCTGCACTTTTCATTATACTTCTAACATACCTCAGTAGGAGTACCTATACTGGCGGATCGCACGGACCGCAGCCGCTAACAGCCACAAAATTGCTGATGCAACGTGTATCTCAGCGGTCGCCACAGCCGCCCACACAATTTACGAGCACCGTACAACTCACCAATTGCAGAGGCATGCGTATAATGAAAAATAAATTCATAGCGGCGGCGGCGGCGGCGGCGGCGGCGGCGACGGTGGCCGCGAAGATGACGACCAAGACGACAAATAATACTGTTCCACGCCAACCGACAATGACTACCTCGTGTCATAAATTCACGCATCATTTCATAAAGATTAGATGCTCTCACACGCACCCGCACAGTGGGTTTGTATGCGGCGATACCTTACACTAACACGCAAACAAACACACCGATGGATAAAAAGGGCTCAAAGGAAGCGAGAACATAAAATAAATAAAAATATTGTTAGCGCATTGAAAAGTGGTAGCCGTACGGCCTCAATTGACCGGAATTAATACGCGTCGCTCATTTATTAATTACATTACACATCGTCGTTTAGCCACGACTTTGCACCTATAGGTATGTAGGGCACAGTAGGTAAGGTAGGCGCTACACAAAAAGTGGAAAAAAAATACAGTCTTCGTCTTCGAAGGTGTTACTCTCGTCGCTTTCTTATGTAAATGCGAACACGCTGCTTCATATTCAACGAGGTGCACGAATAAAAGGAAAGGAAAAAGAGAATACGACTACACGGAGAATCAGAAGCTTTGAAAATAATAATAATCTTAATGAATACACACGGTATAGGAAGAATAAAGCTGGAACTGGAACGAAACCTATACGAACGTTGACTAGGCATTATGTGGCGATAGCATGGGTTTAGTCCAGACGAACGACAAACATAATTCATCAGGTTGAACAGAAGTACGGAGGCGAGGAGTTTTTTTCGAATACCCCAAAGGCGTCAAAATAATTCCAGTTTTAACGACAACGTAATTTCCACAAAATTAAAAAATTTTCTCAAAAAATCGAACCAGCTTAAACACAAAAGAATAAAGACAAAAAAATAACCCTTTCAAAGATCTTCGGGAAGTCGTGAAGTTGGAGCTCCATTTGTTCATCATGTAGGCTTAGATGTCAATCCCGTCTAATTTGTAACAAAACATTTTAATTCAGCACCGACTTCAATAATTCCACAAGATCGTGCTGCAGAAATTTTATAAGTACTCTTTTTTAGCGCATTTTCTTTCTTTTTAAGTAGGTTTTCAGCGAAAATCTACTTATTAATTTTATTCTCACGGAAGGACTTTTGTTGAAGACCACAAAACAAACGCAAATAATATACGTCTACTTCCCTCCCCCCCCAAAAAAAAAACAAAAAAAAAACCATTCTACCAATTTTTGAACTGATAGGTTTCATCTAATTACAGCCACACTTCGTACAATATTGTCGACTCGTAAAAAGGAAAATTGAGATGCATTTTTCTTCTGCGGCTTCTTTTTTTTTTACTTCATTTCTTACGGTAGATAGGCACTAATAGATGTTGTTTTTTTCTCTCATTCGAAATTTGGAATTGAATGCAAGACATAAAAACGTTAATGAACGTTTTTCATACTCGTTAAAAAATAATAGTCGAGGATAATACGAAACAAACTAATGGAAAATTTACGTCGTCCGCAAAACTTCTGCGAATTTTTAATGACTTTTTCAAAAATCTCTCACTTGACGAACGTTCAGACTCGACATTTCAAGCTTTTTTACGATTAAACCGGAGCAACGTTAATTCAGCTTATTGCACCTTCCAAATCTTGATCGCCTATATGAATCTGCCTAAGCTATAATCGTAAAAGCAAGAAAAAGAAAAAATGCAGAAAAAAGTAATGATAAATTAATTTAGCCAGAGTAATAATATTGTAGATTTTGTGGGATTCGAATGCATTCGATTCAATTTTTACTAACAACGAACTGCCTCAGGACAAACATAGAAAAATAGGGGTTGATAATACGCAAGTGAATCAATAAATGCACACCGTAATCGTCTCTTAACGGAACCACAGGCTAATGGTCACTGACAAACAGGAAGCCTGCAGATAACCTCCACGAGTACCTAAGCAAACTTTCAAATCCATCAAAAGGGAAGATGGACAAAACTGATTCATCGAACAAACAGCCAACAAACCACCGTCTTGCGCACGTGTTGCGGTGACAAATGTAAATTAAATTTTTTTGAAATTTCAGGGGTAGTTTATCGTTCCTTTAAATCGGACATTTGATGAGTTTCAATTCGTAGAAATTGATTTACATCGAATTTTCGTATTGAGGAATTGTTTTGAATACTTTTGAATCTGACAGTGTGGTTAAACGAAATATTGGGAATGTGAACTGCAGTACTAAACCTTTATTAAGTTAACAAACATAATGAACAAAAATGAAAATCCAACGAAAAGAAAAAGGGTTTTTTTAAAAGATCAACAAGAGACGATCAATTTTAAAGACTAGAGACACTAGAAGTCACTAATCTGATTGTCTACTACATGTAACTTCGTACTTTAGCACAGAAAAAATTAATTCACGCAAGGTTACAAAAGAAAAAAAAACCCTGCAACGTATACGGTGACTGTATTACATGAAGATTGAAGATGTTCACTATCGAATGTGCGCTACGGAAAAATTGGTGGGAAAATATGATCACGTTTTTCCAGGAAATTATTCGACTGGGGGAACCAAATTTTTATTCTTATCAACTAACATTGAAAAAAATTTACAAACGTAAAACATGCTGTGATTGAAAATTTATATATTTCGCATCAAATGCAAGGACCGTGTTAACTGAAAATGATTGAGAGAATTGTCAGAAATTTTCAAAGAAGCTTCTTCATTTATACATACGCAGAGGGTACCAAAAAGCTCCACCAATTTCTTCTCACGGTGTAATGCGCGAAACGTTTTCGGGATATTTAAGGCGCAGCTGTGCCATCCAATATTCATGTGTATTGCGGGAAGTATTATTCTGTAGGCAGAGGCTACAATATCACCCAATTTTAAAACCCTGAATTCTATAGATAGTATCCTATTTTTAATATTGGACCATACAGACCTATATACATACGGACAGCAAATGTAATTTTTCTCAAAAAAAGGAAATAAAAATCTTCTGGATGGCGAAAATCAGTAGGTCAACGTCCCTCAGTAAAATTATTTTCAATAATAATAATGACAAAAAAATCAAGTTCACTGAAATATTTCAATAATTTTTTAAAATGATTTCCAATTGGTGTTCTGACATTTTCTGACTTCCATTCGGACAAAATGGTAAATTTTAAAGTTTTAATTTTATTTTCCTTTCTCTTTGGCTATGGTGATGAATGGTGACACATAATACGAAAGATACGAACGGTATAGGAAGATTATAGCTATACTGAACTAGAATGTAAACTGGTCGGGCAGAACACACGATCAGAAGACAGATGGACCAGGCGAACTATGAACAGCCAGGGTTGTGAAACCCGAATCAGAAACAGAAATAAATAACGCTACTTATTTAAAGGAAACAGTTTCAATTTTATCAGAAAAATAACATAAATGGAAACAAAATCTATGGTAAAGTTAAATACCATTAATAATAAATGCAATTATTGATTAGTTTGAGAGAAATGAAAATAACATAACCACTATTTATTCGAAAGAAACATTACACAGAATGAACTGTACCAAATTACAAAAACAATAATGAATTAAGACAATATAATTGTGGGCATGGGCTGTCGGCTCGAGGATTCAAACCAGCAACCCGCAGGTTGCAAAACACGACAATACCGACGATATATAGCCGCATCCCCATAACAACTCCCCCTGTGCTGCAAGGCAAGAACGACAACATAGGATGGAGCTAGGCTGCTGCGTATGAATACAGACTTAGGCCATCATGGCTCGATGCTACTCTAAGGAGGGAAATGTGTAAATGATTGCGTATACATCTTACACTGATAGTCACCAGTTCTATGGACTGTTAGATCGGGGATTTGAACCAGTAACCCACAGGTTGTAAAACACTACAACGCACCATGTGGCTACGCTTTGTTTTTCTACTTTTTTTAGTATATTAACTTTTGAGGTGGTCTCTAGGGTGATTTTTAGTCAGTTTTTTACTCTTTTAACCCTTTTTTCTACTTTTTATTATAAGCTTTTATTGTAGTTACTAACGCAACGAAATAGTCTAATTTGTTACTGAACACGGCTCACACACATGAGGTTAAATTATAGTTGTGCGCATGCGCTACCCGCTGCGCCCTACAACTATAGAGATATTATCATCATCAATACCAGAAACAGAAGAACTTCACCAATAACTTTATTTCCTATACTATTACCAAAAGCAATGAGGAACCATTACCTTTATCAATCCCAGTACCATTTCCAATTTCGTATTAAAACTGAAAATGGAACCGAAATCGTAATGTCATCACAGCTCTGTAGACTGGTATCCTAAAATCCTAAGATAAAAATAAAAACCATGGAAGAAAACAAAACCGATGACGATACCAATACCCAACAGGTACTAAACTTGACCTCAAACAGCACGTGACATGGTGCCCGTTCAAACCAGGAAAGGCTAGCGGAGGCCTTCGTTTGGAAGTGGGCTTCGAACTGAGACATGATAACATAAACCATTTATACAGAGTCTCGAGTCTCAAAAATAGAGATGTAACGATTGTAAACCGTAATGCAAATTAAAAGTAATTAATTAATTAATTCCACGAGTAATGGTAATTTGATAACTTGAATGTTTGCTCTATCAACTGCCATAGCCTTACGCTGACAGTGGGCACTCTATTCTTCTGAAAACAAAATAGAAATTACGAGTCGTATTCTTACACACAGATCGTAGGAAAAACAATATTTGAAAAGCGAAATAATATTCTACTTTTCGGTCGTCTACGTTCGAAAATTCTGAGAGAAGCGAAAAATTTTCGACGAATTTCAACAAAATATTGTGCATAGTTGAGAGAGCCACGTTCCGTGCTCAGCACGTAATTATGTAGGTAGCTGACCGAATGAACGATACACATTATACAAGTCATCCACCACCCATCTTCGTCCTCTCGCCCAGGGGGTAATAAATCTTCGTCAAGGCAGAACGCACGCGAAAATATGGTAAGGATCTTCGTAAGGAGCCGAAGAGTAGCGTAAAAAAGTTTTGTACCATCATTATCATCATCATCGCCGTCGTCGTCGTCGTCGTCGTCGTCGTCGTTCTTATTATCATCATCATCATCATCATCATCATCATCATCAGCATCATTATCAATAACACCATCACCACGACGCTGGCCTATCTCTCATTTGGCACGTCGAAGTACATGTACATTAGAGGCCTGTACCAACCTTAGAGAACTACTACGGTACGGATACACTAGTATATACGCAGCATGATAATACCATACGAAATTAACGTTACTGTTTGGAAAATGAGAAAAAAAAATCAACCTATTAACTCTTTTTTTCGATCCGTTATCATTCTTGTGGGCTCTCATTTCGCAAGATCGTAAAAGAAAAAAAAAAAATCATCAACGGTATCATCGACAACAAAAACACGCGGAGACGGTTGAGGGAGAGAAAAACGGCATACACGAAATGGTTTTTTTTTTTTTTTTTTGCTATGGTGCGACATACACGCACACCAAAAACACTTCATCTTCTTACGGGTTGCTTCTTTGCCTTTTTTTCACCTCTTTTTCTTGCTACACTCTCTCTCCCACACTCTCTATCACTGTCTCTGTCCGTTGTTTCGACATTTTCAATATAATCCTCCGCTTGCCTAACTCCTTTCGTAATAAATACAAAGCATTCGTGATCCAAGAGCTAATGAATCTTCGTGCGGAGACATGAGCTTCTCCACGGACTAAGAAGCAACGCCTTGAGAGAGACGGCGCAACAACTATGCATACTCAAGAGCCTATATCCTGCAGTAAATACGAAAAATAAAAACGTGACGGCGTGTATCTGCTATCTCGCTACGGATTTGCTGCGGATAAGGATGTTACGAGAGCAGCAGCGTTGACACCTCAAGCTTTCAACCATACGGTCCATACGAGATAAATCATTGCGCAGATCATCTCTGGCTTCGGAGAGTTGCACATCAAACACTGGAAAATCTTTCCATCGTAAATCGCACGACGAACAGGTGCGCTGCGCACCCATCACTGCACAGTGCACAATCGGAACTGGCAATACTATGTTAGAATGTCACTCGACGTGAAGCAGACCAAAGTCAAGGTAAAAAAAGTAAAAAAATAAAACTCTAACGCAGCAACAGCTCCGTTAGAAAAAGTAGGTTTTCAAAAATTATAAAATTAGGTAGTCCCAAAGTTATTAATGGATTATAATAAATATTTGTTACGAATTATATTCCTGTTGGTCTAAAATTAGGCATTTTATAGCCAAGACAAAAACGAAAATAATGTTACCAAAAGTACCGTACGACCGATCCGCACCAAAATTTATAGCAAGTTATAATAAATCACAATGAATATTTTTCTCAAATTTCGTAACTATTGGTCGAAAATTGAAAATTTTATAATCAATAAAAATGAAAATAGCAATACCGGAAGTACCTTACGGCCGATCCGCAAAAAAAATCAATAGATCAGGTCCTTGGCTTGGTACTAATGTTCGTTCCATTTTTCGTGACCTACGAATGAAAATTGCTACCTGTACTGTGGTAACAAGAAACTGGCTTACATAGGTATATATATATGAATTTGAGTTATTGGTGCCAAATTTTCCTCGAGTTATGAAACGATAAACGTACCCACCTCCAATCCCAGGTCGTTCCATGACACCAAGATTAGTAAGTAGATTTTCAATAGAAAACCTAATTAAAAATGTCCGCAAACGAGCGGAAAAACTGAACCATGTTTTCTTTCGAGTTAGTTACTTCCTTCCAGCATTTGATACAGCCTACAACACATTTTATGGGGATGAAATTTGTCTGTTTCTCAACGCAGCAACGAGTCATTGTCTCATTGATCTTATTATCTCAAAGTCCTGTAATTAAGGATGTGAAAAAAAAAGGTATAATGCTACCTTTAGGTGCTTTTAACAAACCAAATATAATCGTACAATGTTCTTCTTTTTTTTTTCTTTTTTTTTTTTAAATACCTAAGTGATGTACATAATTATATCGATGTTCACTACATATCGAAAAATAAAGATAGTTTTCAGCTAAATTTTGATGGTTTTCAGTGATATGCTGAATCGTTAAATTTACTGATTTAGGTGAAGGAAAATTAACTGATAACTGCCGATAAAGTGAAAATGATTCAAATGAAATTATTATTCCACTAGTTGCAAGAGAAACAAACGAAATTATTATTTTCGAAATCAAAGTCTGTTAGTAGCCCCGTATCGACTGAATATGCCTCGGGGCCTACTACAAATACAAGAATCTCATCTGCTACGGGAAGTACTTATATGTGCAAATACATTTTTGTCAGTACCAACAGTTAACCAGTTAAATATTTTAAAAATGAAACTATGATTTATAACACTAGAACAGCGGTTCTCTGTGTTGACAAAGTTGCTTTATTCAATTACAAATTTTCCACGTGTTTAAATTTAATGGGGCGGGGTTCTCAAAATCGGGGTCTCTACACTGGTGTGTCCGCAAAGTTATGGTTTCTTTGCTAGGAGGTTCGCGAGTAAAAAACGCTTGAAAATCGTTGTTTTAGAAGTTTAGAACATTAATAATGAAATATACGTGTTTGCGTCAAATTGTTTATTATTCTAGCGCCAAAAACGAAGAGATTAATTATTTTGAAATTGTTTTGGCAGAAATATAGATATGAGGAGGGAAATTTTCCGAAAAAAACAGTAAATCATAACCTCAATCCGAAAAAAGTAGTTTTAACGACAGGATCAAGAAACGGAAATATTTATAATTCAGAGGGGCATGGAATTTCTGGTTTATTAATCCGTACTGATACTGATTATTTTCAATAAAATGTTATTATTCAGTAAAAAATGCTATTCTGAACGTGAATTACTCATTTTTTTATTCAATTACCAAAATACAATTTTCAGAGGCAATGGTTACTGTATTCTTCGGTCAGTGAATATCCACCCCTTCTTGCATTCAATCATCATAATGTTTAAATAGGCTAAATCAAATATTAAATTGGTTGAAGGTGATTCTGCCTATTTAGCTTGGACTATGAATACACCAGAAACCGGATGGAATGAGGGACCAGCTCCCCAGCTAGTTTCTTAGCCTCCACAAAAATTTTCCAAAAAGGAGAATTACGATGGACAATTAAAAAAAAATTTTGGAGGATGTAAAGACTCACAGGAAAATCATATAGTTCCATTCATGGTTTGGATGCAATAGCCTTGACGGGTTTGCAGTCTGTTCATCAAATATCAATCTTTACAAAGCGTACAAAAGTTGGTAAGTGTATACAGGCGCTGAAGATTAAAAAAAAATTAAAATGTCAATAACATCATGGATACAGATTGCAGACAAGGGAAAAAAAACACAAGATGGTTCATTCGATTTTAAGAAAATACCAAGATCGAAAAAAGATGATAAGTTTCTCGACCGAGCATAGCCTATAGAATACCACAATCGCGTTGGGTGGTATTCCTTAATTATGCGACAAATTTTACTACAACTTCATCCAGATACCTACCCGCCAGTGATGAAGGTGTCAAATAAAGAAAAAATAAAAATATGAACGTATAGTCTACCTACAGGGTACGGCTGGTATTATACGGTACGTATGCCGCAGCAACATGGGTCTACGTATTTTCCTATGCCAGAAAATGGAATACCTAATACACGTGAAAAAAAGACAAATAATTTTGTCCAAAGCGACACGAAGAGTTAGCCGCGCATAACCGAACAAAAAAATAATCTAACTTCGTTTTTCAGGCTCTTCTGTTTCTCTAGCTTTTTCATTCTTTTCCTTCGCGGTTCTGTGGTTTTCTAAAGGCAAGTGTGCGGCGGGAGTCAAAGGGAAATAAATAAAAAGTAAATAAATGAACGAATGTCCACGCGAGTCCGGATAAAAATGCCCACACAAATTTTGGGAAAAAAAAACCAAAAAAAACTTGTCGATTGTTTTACAGTGGTTTGTAGGGCACTGGTGCAACCACCGTTCGATCGTAAAAATTCAAAATATCAACCACATATATATATTGCGTGCTTTCGACTCGTTTCCTTTTCTATAAGCCCTTTCCCGCCCCCCAAAAAAAAAAAAAAAAATGTGTCCGGTCATATTCTCGACCACGTTAGTCCTAACCTCCTCTTCTTTCCGCACCAACCCATCCGCTTTACGGTTTTGACTGGAAAAATAAATAATCGTCAAACCTCAAACGCCACGCAGACACAATTAAATAAATAATATTACGATATGCGATGCGAAAGAACGAGAGACGATGGAAGAAATGAATCAGACAAAATAAACAGTGTAAATTAACACGCGAAGAATCGGTAGCTCAAAAACCACCACCGAGTGTACAACAATAACTGATGCAACGGATTTGAACCGTAGCGCCTATCCGGTCATAAACAATCCAGCAGCTCTCCCACTTCGCAGGCGGTATTCCACCTCAGGGAAGGAGCAAACGTGGAAAACAAAAAACATGGCTTCGTTTTGAAAAAAGGTGATTCTTTGACACCGTACATGCGCGCACAAGAAGTGCATACATGAGTTCTTTTTACATACATACGAACAATACCCGAAGGGCATTGTTGGCTAACAGATTTTCTCAAGGTTGATGAATGCAAATAAGCGTTTACAACGGCCGGCGCGGCCGCGGCTACACCAGGAAATCATTATTTTGAAGCCACGGCGAACAGTGGCGTCGTCAAAGACGACCGACGCAGATTTACGATTTTCACGACGAACAAAAAAACAAATTCTTCAAGCTTGGGTTTACACAGCATTGATTCTTGATTCCAAGATAACTCTCTCGTATCCTCCTCGTCAATTCCGACAAAAATCTTATTATCGTCCCGGGAAGGAGGGATGCGAATGGCATCTATTCCTTTCACTCTCCTCTTCGAGAGGTGCCCCTACACTTTTAACCACGATAATTCAACATTGTGGCCGACCGACTGCCCACTGCATCATTATATTTGACTAGTTTTAGCTTTGTTGAAGAATGTTTCTAATCGGCACCATGCAAATGTCAAATTATTAAGCGAATATTACAATCAGTAACAATTACCACTGACATAGAGGCTGCAGTTTGATAACAGGCGCACCGAAATCGCAAAAATTCCGATGAACAGCGAACGCCAAAAGAAAAATCATTAATTTTTACATGTATATTTTATGACTTCACTTTTACTCGACTCAACTTTTTACTTAATGAACAATGTGCTCGAACGGCGCATATAAGAGGGGATCTTGGGGTTTGGACCCTCCTTGGCTAAGAAAAAAAAGAGTTGACCTCCTAACAATGTCGTATTTTTATCTTTTTTTTTTTTATGGTGGGGTAAAAAGAGACTACGGAGAATGTGTAAACCCCCCCTTACGACGGAGTTATATACGCCCTTGACGAGCCCAATCATTTTAGTATTGACCATTCGTTGAAGGTTCACACTTCAAAAATTGACTAACAAATAAAGAACTCACTAAATATAAGAAAAGAAAAGCATCGATCGGGAAAACCGGTTCCTTATCTCGGAAAAGAGAGGAAATTTCCAAGTATCGACGGAAGAGTGATTCGTACAAATCCTGACATCGCAAATAATTATTATAAATTGAAATATTTACGGCTAATCGAAAATATATTTTCACAGAGGATACGAATCTGCAAAAACAAAAAAGATAAATAGATCGAAAAAAATAAAAAAGCTAACAACGACTTTCAAATTATTCAACTCGAATGTTTCACAATCCATATTACTATCAGAACACGGGACCTAAAAAAATTAATTTTACTAGGATTACCTATTTCATTTTCTTGAATGAACATTTACATTAATCTGAGATGATACTGATCTTATTTCCAGTAACTAATTCGAAAGTGTCGGATGGGACTACAAAATAATTCACAAAAAACGATACCTATTTTCAAAGAATATAATCTCGCGAAATAATGGCGTGAGAAAATACAAGAACAAAACTAAGTGCTCCGCCTGTTACTACACACACACACACACACGCGCGCGCGCTTTTTGCATGATATTTTGCCACTTATCGGACATTACATGTACACACGCACATATATATGATTTTGGTCATCTATGATTTGTAATTGAAGCGAGTGAAAAGGGAGCGTAGACCCCTCCTCCAAAGCTAGTAATATGCTAAAAATGAATTTTTTTAAATATGCTTTTATAAGTTAAGAATAAAAACGTGTGGAGCTGAACCTAGCGAACTCTATCGCACTCACGCAGAAACAGTAACCTAAATCGGAACTGCGATCCTAGCGCTATGGTAATACTTTAGCGGCAAACTCGGTTACTATTCACGGGTCCATATACATATAAACAAAAAATTAAGTCTAAATTCTGTTTCAAACGGAGTTAAATAAAAGCATATAAAAATTGATCGATTATACTCTTACAGATGACATCGCTCCGCGCGGCCGCTGAATATAATGCACAAAATGAAAGAAATAACTGAAAAATTAATCATCACATTACGACTAAAATCGGAAGAAGACCGATATCCCAGAGAACTTGAGACCAAAGGTCAGAAGATTGGGACGGATAAACTTGAACCTACTCAAATATGGTCACAAAAGGTAACAAATTTAAGTAATTCGTTTCCCGTGGAAAATTTCTTAAATTATTATTTACCTAAATTTCTACAATCAGTATAGGCTGCTATTATCAAAGCTTTAATTTTTCTGACTCACGCTTGACAGGGATCCACAAGAGAGGCATATATGCCATCCCAAAATCGTATAAAAATATTTTTATTCCCTCGTAACAATCTATTTTTCATCCCCACTATGTCTCCTCTCCCCAAGGAAATCATGCAGCCATCGTTGACTTCCACAGATTTCATCCCATCGGCAATGTCAAGTTGATCAACTCCTCGTAAAAGCGGCAAATAGGTATTACGAAGATATCCACGTTGCCTCGAAAGTCGATAGTTCGCCATAATTTTTCAAATTAAAAAGTTTTTTCCCCTTTTTTCAACTGTTTCAAGTTTTTTATTAGAATTTTTTTAATGTCAACTCGCATCAATTGTTATCCGAAATTTTCGTCGCATATAAACTGAGTAAGTAAAATAATGTCGTGTGCGTGGGCTGATTTTACGACGACCGACTGGCAAACTGGACAGTATTTCGATACATCGCTTCACTTTTTCGCCTTCTTTTCATTTTTTATAATAAGCCATAAAAACGTGGATATATTCTACGATTTTAATCCCACATTTCAACGTCAAAATTACGGATCGCTTTTTACACACACTCTATTCTGACCCAAATCCTTTCGATCTTCGTCCTACGAATACATCGATAAACGATTTCAATTATGCTCTCCCACCTCCAACAGCAAGCCCTTCTCCAAAACTCACTTCTCTTTCAATTTTTAGGTTGAAAGCTTGTCATTAACACGGTTTTCGAATGAGTCAGAATATTGTTTACTTTCGTTGAATCGTTGTCGACAGTAGTCACTTCAGAGTTAGAACTTTCGAAAACCTGCACGCTCATCGTTAGCACAATGTTTCACGAGCAAAACCAAACTGTTTAGTCGTTTTCAATTTTCCACTGGCATCCATTCGTTGTCGGCAAATACAAAGCTCGTCAAATAATTTTCCCTATTAATGTACGAGAGACAAAGACAAAGTTAGTGGCAAATTTCATCAGAAAATATTGTTTTAGTCCGTCTTTGTCGCCAGGTTTTCAAAATCTCGCAGGGATGCGGATGAAAATAAACAGGATAAAAATTTCTCGTTCATATGTTATATAAAAACTTTTGAAGAAAATGATGCCTCTATAATATATTCCAACGCGTCGACTTCATTTCTGAGACTTCAACACACACTCAGCGAATTGAATTCCTGTCGAAATGCTGAATATGAATAAACAAAAAATTAATAAGAAAATTAAATTTTTTCGTCGTTTTCATAATAAATTTGCAGATTTATTCAGCGTCAATACCATTTGATTAGTATGATGAGTGAAAATGTGTTTTCATACGAAATAATAACTATGTTTAAAATTAAATTAAAAAAATATACTTTCATAAGTGTAAAAAGAGTGAAGTGAAACCTAGCGAACTCTATTGCACTCACACAGAAATAAATAATTTGAGCTTTGATAATGCTCCAACGGCAAACTCGATAATTATTCACGTGTCTATCCATAACTTTGACTATATATTACTGGACCAGTAAAGCTCCATAAGACTAATGTACTTTTTAACGTCGGCGAAAAAGTAGGCAACCCTAGCGTGCCTTCTGCGTGTTTCCGACGTTTTGCTCGAATTCACCAATTTAGAATACATCTATTTGATAAAGACATCCCTTAAATTCACAAGGTTAGAGCACATAAACACAAAGCAAAGTACGTTAAAAGGTACGCTTTGGTTGCCTATTTAGTGCCGGCATGTCTAACCAGATAATCATCTTTCTTTACTGGTTCAGTACTATATATTGTTGAAGATCCTTAAATGAACTAAAAACAAAGGCCCATATTCACAAAAGTCACTTTAACCTCACTTCCCTTAAACTTCACTTGTGGTAACATTTTATTTTTAAAATGAACCAGCATAAGAGATACAATATTTCACATTTTAAGTATGAAAATGTACAAAAAAAATTTTTAAAGTGAAATTTAAGTCAAGGGAGGTTAAAGTGACATTTTTGAATATGGTCAAAGTCTAAATTCTGCTGCTAACAAGAGTTAAACAAAAGCATATCAAAATGTTTTTTCAATGAGCAGCTAAAGCCCTCAAGTTCGCCAGAAAATCCGCCATTAGATAATTTTCACTCCCAGTAAGGAACACCGCGAGGGAAGGAGAAAAGGTACTAAAGGTAACGGTCCCAAACTTTTTCAAAAGGCCCGGAAGGGCCCAAATTTTTAAATAAATGTTTGCAGAAGCATCAAATCTGATCCATTGGAAGGTTTCTGAGGGTCAAATATCCCAAAGGAAAAAAACACCTAAATATATACTACATATAATTATGATCTAGAATACAAAAGACGTCTGAAAAACTTGCTCCGCTCGCTAAATTGTTTTCTCATTTCATAACTACTTCCAACAGAAAAATTTTGCAGCTGGCACAGTGAGGGCCCGTCAATGTATTCCCCCTAGGCCCGAAATTGCTCTGAGGGGCCTTCTGCTTCCAGGTAGGAAGGTATATGATATTGGGGAATATTTACAGATAAATTCATGAGAGAAAGGTTTTTTTGGGAGCCAAAATTCATTCCGCATTATTTTCACTCATCTAAAACGAGAAATAATATCATATAATTATGTTGGGTTGACTCACAGTTTTTTTCATGAGATAAATCTCTGGTCTACCACTAGACGTCTCAATTACACTGCTCATGAAGCAATAATCACATAAAATTATGCCAACATCGTGATCCCAAAATATTTAAGGAGCTCCAAACCAAGGAATGAAAACAACCAACAGGACAAAACTGAAATAAGATCGAGTGGGGTCAAAGAAGCATTGAACTGATCGAAAACAGAGGAAATAAGTGATTCAGTACGCATGTGCGGCTACTTATACGACAAAACCGAAATAATATCAATTAAATTGAGAATAGAAAACATAATTTCAAGTCTGATTTTCGTTGATACTGATATTTGTCGGATATCTTAATTTCTGAACCTTCAATTCAAATTTTTCGTCGTTCCACAGAATTCATAAATTGAAACCTATAATGACAAACAGTAAAATTATAAACGTATCTGTTTGTAATTTTTCAGCAACGCAACAAACATTTAAACATGAAAATCCCCAATCCTTGTTTTTATAAAACGAGCCTTGCCAAATTTGAAAGATAGTGGTGACCACAAATACTGATAACTGTAATCACTGAGTCGCTGACTATACCTACACATCCACTCAACAGATCTAAATCAGTTTTGTCTAATACTCAGATCCTAATACTGATAATAGATATCTACTTAATAACAGAAAATATTTCTTAGAAGTGGGGGAAAGGTCAAAAATTAGAGCCGAAGTTGTAGAACCACATTATAATTAATGTTCAGTTATTTTCGAATTACTCAGCCAGGGAACTGGGCATCGATTATCATCTGTTTCTATCTATTTGTTGTCAATCCTCCATTCATCCCGCCCAAGACAGAATACTAACAACATTTAAAATCGGAAAAAGTTTTTATTACGAATAAATATCGAAAATGTGGCCAATATTTTTTTCTTTTTCGACAACAGTCCTATCAGCCAGTTTGCGTCTGTTCGCAGGTGACTTTGGTCCATAGTTTATTAACATTGAGAGTACCTAACACGCTATCGACGGAGAAGTAAATCATTTTCACATCATAAAGTGTGCGTTTATTCGGCACGCAGTTCGCAAGGAAAACGTTTCACAGTTATTTTTCACGTTCTCCAACTTTTCGCGTATTTTCTTATCCCCTGTTTTGGGATTTACACACGTCTGCGTGAGAAATTCGAGTATACGTGCCCGCACTAAGTCGAAGAGAGAAAGGCTTCGAGTGAGCAAAATATCTGTTAATTAAGTCAAACTAAAACAAAATTCGGAAGAACGAAAATATTACCAGGAAAGACCAAGTTTTTCGGTCGAATTCTACAGAAGCGGAGCGATCAGCGAGGTAAATTCCTCATCACTTGTCAGTTGGGGAAAAAGGGCGAAAATATGACCGGAAATCGAGTGGCATTTGTTTTTAGAGGACTTCTAGTAAAAGCTTTTACGTCTGAGCCGATATCAACAGCGAAAAAAACTCAAGTGCGGGCATACGTTTTTCACAGTTTTGAGTTTAGCGATCATTCTGCAGCGAATTACGAGACGGAAAATCGTACAAGCTGCACAGAAAACTGCGGAAACAGGTGCGACTGAATTATTTGTATCCGTACAAAGATCGACTGTCCAATAACCCTCACAAGTTGATAGTTCGAACATTTTGTTATTACGTATGTTTAAGACTTCCAAAATATCAAACTAACTTCAAAAACAAATTAGTTCTTAACAGAGACACTTTTCTCTCGTTCTACATCGCTCATCTTTTCAAACTTCTCTCAGAATTCTGATTCAAACTGACATCTTTAATTTCGTATATCTTAATATACCAGCAAGCATTCAAGTCGAAGAGCTGACAAGCAATAAAATGATTTATTCGCCGTTATCAAATGGTCCAGCCATTATTCTCCTCCAATTTCAAATCTATACGCCGACTAATATTATTAAAAATGCAATATTTAGTTAGTATATCTACATTCATTCTTGAAGTTTTGTTGCATGAAAATGGAAGCTCCTTGAATTTCGCTAAGCCTCGTCTCACCTGGATACCTTCATTAGGGCCACAAGAAAGAGTAATTTCGTTGTTAAAAAGGCACTGGTCAATCACTGTATTAGTTTCAATAGACATACACAAACACAGCCAACTTTTCTTATCAAGCCATGAAGTAGAGTTAAAATAGTGAATTTGGCAACTATGTTAGGGTTCACTTTCATTCACTCATAACTAGCGAAAAATAAATCACGAAAATGATTTTCATTTCAAATTTAAGACCAACTTCATTTTAGGGAATAAGGAATTTAAAAATCAATTCTAAAAACTCTGGTTTTTCAAAAATCGGTTGACCTGATATCAACTTTTGCCACGTTACGATTTTCACTTCACTGCCTGATAAGCGAAGTTGGCTTTGAAACAACTAATAACACAGAGTTGATTTACTTAGCGATTACAAATTCATTTAAAATTAATTCAATACTACCTCCGCCTACATATTTTTTATTTTCTTCATTTTTCGTCAAACAGACAGATATAGACGCTACATTTTTGGATTACGCCAGTGTGATGACTTATTTCCTACATGAAAGAAAATAAAGAAGACTGCATGGAACCTACTAAGACGTCAGACTTCAACTCTACTTGAAATAAACTTCGAAGAACATAATTTTTCAGATGACCTACGCCATCAAATGCACAAGAGTGAAGTACGAAGCAAGTCTTCGTAACTTCAAAATTTTACAAGTGAAAATTTTAATACAACGAATATCAGTTAATTTTTCTCATTAGATCAGAGGCGGCAACTTAGAGTTTTTCCATGTATTGCACTAGCACATAATCCCAAACAGAGAGGAAAAAAAAATTAACTGACCTTTTTTTTGATCGTATTAGTTTCAATTTTCCACCTGGGTTAAACTTTTCCTATTTGCGCTTACGACTCGCACAACCAGAAGTAGAAATTATATCTAGGTATTAAAAATCAACATGATATGAATCTAATTGTATTTGTATTTTACCAAAATATGCCACATCATATTTGCCGAAACTTTTTTATACAAAACAATAAAACAAACTTTAAAAAAATAGAGAAATAAAAGACATGAAAAAAATAACTTGAGGAAAAAATAATTTTGTTCTACTCTAGGATGTTATAACACAATTCTTAATTTTTCTAAATAAAACTCCTTAAGTAGGTACTAAATTTGAAAAATATAAAATACAACATTTAAACTATTTTTGTGGTTTTTTTTTTAAAAGTTGGTAAGTCACCTTTTGTCATTTTCCAGGAGACAAAAAATGAAGTTTACCTACAATTGTACATTCAGAAAATTAACTAAATTTCAATATAAAGTAGGGGAACTGTGTTCTGACTTTTATTTTCAGTTAGTCATGAGTGCAACCTCAACCTCTAATTAGCCACAAAATGGAAAGTGGAGGTAGATGAATTCATTTCACATACGTATTTGTACTAATATAAAGATTAAATGTTCAGCCATTAAAATCCCATCTATATGATGAAACAGGCCCGGAAATACGCATATTTTCAAAATTTGATGTGATCAAAAACCCGTATTTTCAAAATCAACAGAAGTTGTCCAGCGTTGCCCTTTGAATATAACGTTTATCTCATGAGTATGTAACATCATATGTTGAACAAATGAAGTATTACCTAACTCAGTTAAAACAAGTACGAAAATCTGAAAATAACTTGAAAATCCATTTTTGGTTTTACATAATCTGTCCAGATTGGACAAAATCCATTTTTAAACTTTATTCCATACCATCACAGATAGTAATCACAGAAGAACAAGAGTTGGTTTCTTCTATCATACCCAAGGCTTCACTCAGAACTGCCAAAAAGAGACAAATCAGTTTTTGAAAATAACCACAGAGTTGTGCAGCCTGTTTTACATTCTTCAACTGGATTTAAGGGGGCAAACTTGTAGGCTTAAGTATTGTTGTAAACTCAGTTTAGAGTTGAATAGACTGGTTTTTGGAACTGAAAGTTCTAAATATTTAAGATAGCAAATAAGTACAAAAGTCAGAATCACAACAATTACTATTGATTCATTCTGTAGAGTAGAGGCATTATAATGTGAATTATTATTCTTGACTAATGCAGTTTTCTACAGCTACTCAACTTGATAATCTAAAATTCAATCCCAGTTTTTGTATAATTATTAACGTTTTTTGCAAGATTCACATTTTAATTTTGAAAAAAACTGCTCTTCTCTCACTTCACGATTTCTCAGCCTATTTAAGCTACAAAGCTGGGATTTGTACTACTGAAAAGAGGAGAAAATTTTATTGAGTTCTCTAACAAAATTTATGTTTTTATGGCTATTAGTTTTTCATAAATTGGTCATAAAAAACTGTAAATTAATGAGAAATTTGCCATTTTTTAATTTGTCATTCATTAAAACTAATAATGGAAGAAAAATTTTCAACGATGACCCACCCTATTTATTAACGAAAAATTCATTTCCACAATCAGATTTCACCTAAAACGAATTAATCCTGAAATAATGGGGAGAGAAAATACAAAAATAAAACTCGGCGCTCTGCGTATGTATACCTTCAGAATTTGCAAAAATTAATTTTGATCAACCATCCCGAAGGGAGGGGAGAATAAACGGAAATTCAACGTTACTAAGAAAGTATACGAATATTTTTCGAACACTGGGTAGATAGGTACTATGCTAACTCTTCACGTTCATTCAAAATCAACCGAAATACCAATGTTTTCAGAAGAAAATATCGACGGGATGAAGTGCGAGACATATAAAGAGGATGACGAGGCCATTACCAGAACTAGAAATCGGGTTCGAAAGGGTCGAAATCGCAGATTAATGGACGAACAAAACAAAAAAACGTTAACCTACCAAATAGACTAGCTCATAATTTGATGGTTCAGTGTTCCAATTAAAACTTATACAGTACGTATAATGTGAGCTAATTTTGTAATGAATTCCAAAAAGATGTAGATACGTACGTTAATTTGTCACCAATATACACGGAGCAAATTTCCTGAGCAATAGGCCTACCAACGACTGCTAACTCGGAAAACCGTTTTTTTTTGTTTTTTGTTTTTTGTTTTTTGTTTTCATTGTTCCAAAAGATCGACGACGCAGCAAGTACTTCGATACCAAGTTCACTTAGTATCCACCCTCAAAAACATTGTTTCCATGGGGTGTGGTCTCTTCACTACACCTTTGTCAAACAATATGACCCATTAAAAAGGCGAATTACATATACTACCAGGTAATTACTGAAATAGACCTTTACGAGAACGTTTTAAGCAGCCAAGTGAGCAAACACGCAAGAAAAATGCATCAGAAACCCATCGGCGCGGTGACAAAGGCTGTCATTAATAGCACGGTTCGCTTATTATCCACTACCGAGGTTAATTTCTTTCTTTCTTCAACCATGGCCTATGTTTCCCTTTCGTTTACCCCGTCATCAACCATTTCTTTTAACCCTCCACTTCGCTTTTAATCTGAATTTAATTCTATCCAATAAATATCGTCTACTCCACTTCGAGAATTGGGTACTATAGAGGAACAAGAAAAACAATGAATTCGCTTCCGGTTGGTGCTAAACATATATTATTTACAAGAGGTGCCACTGCGTAATAACACACGAAAAAAAAAACAATATGGCGTTACTACTACCGAGTTGAAGAAAATTACAGACCCGTAAAAGCAGCAGGGGAACGCTTTTAATTTGGATGCCTACCTATAAATGACTGGTTTGGAATCCACGAATCCAGCAAGTACAAGTCGAAATAACGACATTAGACCCTTTAGTGATGGCAACTATAGCAGAGCGAAGTTACATAATATAATCGTCTGTTTTAGAATCGAAAATTCAAGAGGGAGGTTTCAAAACATATATGTATTTCAAATTTTTTGAGTAAGAACGAAGCTAAGATTTACGTACATTTTTTAACTTTACGCCCATTACTCGTAGGTTAATGAATTAGCGTCAGTGCATGTAAATTTTATGCAACAGCACCATTCCTTGGAAGTACAAACAAAAACAAATTCAAATCACTATAGTACAATGGATGCTAATTGTGCATTTTCCTCTGCTCATCAGCAATGCTCAGTTAACGATTTACACACTGAATATTAATGAATAGTTGAATGCGAGTATTAACGAGGTACATGAAAGGGGGCACTAACGTGCTCCATTCTCCAGTCACTTACAGAAAAGTAAAACAAAACAAAATCGTATGCTATTCCAACGACCGCCTATCCTGAACGATCGGTAACATGAAAAGTCGTTGAAAAATATCACCCACGAGACATTTTGAAACAGTCGAATCCCATGAAAAAAACACAAATAAAAAAGCTTCACGACAGTCAGTAAGCAAATCAAAAACCAAAAATTGCAGCTTTGCAAATGACAAACACTATGAAAATTAGCGTCACATTTTTGAATAAAGACCACAAATAATATAAAGGGCATTATTAAAAACGAATTTGCTAAAACAGGGACTACAGGGTAACCGACGAAATATTTTCAATTATGCAGAAAATTTGTTCAAGGTTGTCTCATATTAATTTAATAGAGACAAAAATTGGGCTTTGATCTTTTTTTTTAAAAAAAAAAAAAACTGTAGGTTTTAACAATAATTATGATTTCTACAACATTAACTCTTCTCCTGATAAAAGAAAAAACTCACCCACACTTAAGTTTAACCCAAGTTGTTGATCTTCTTAAATTCATGTCAAAGAGAACAGACTCACCTGCAACATAACGTGAATGAACAAGATAAGTAAAACTATGGTATAATTGATAACTAATAATTACAACGATCAACTTTATAATAATTTAACTTGCATGAGGTTACGGTAGGTACTGAAGTTAACTTTCTCATCGAATCGTGGACACAAACACTTGAGGAGGAAGCTCCTGTACTACTGAACCTACGGTTCATAATAGCACGTTTTCTGCCCTAATTTTAGGACTAAAAGTTCATATTTTTAAATCAGCGGAATTATTTTTGGTAGTAAACGGAACAATTCTAAAAATTGATCACATTTAATTATTTTCTGGTGTAACGACTAAAAAACGAAATTTACAGGTCCGAAAAGTTCACTTTTTAGTCCTAGGAAGGACTAAAAAATCAGTGTTGCCAATGAAACATCATGAAAACCTTGCTCGGAATAACAACATATATTTTAGAAAAACCTCTTGTCACTTGATGATTTCTCAGCTGTTACTGAAGCTAGAAAGTTGAAGTTGGTATTGTTGGAAAGGAAAAACAATTTACTTCGATTCACCACCAATAAATTTCTTTTAATTGTTAATGACTTCTTCATATCTGCGGAATAAAAAATAGCTAATTAATGGAAAATTTTCGTTTTTTAAATTGTTGTTTATTTCAAAAACTAATAATTGTAAAAACAATTTTCAGTGACAACTCCCCTGTTTTTTAATGAAAATTTCATTTTTATTAACAGATTTTAATTAAAACGAAGTTATTTTGAGTTAACGGTGAGGGAAAATATCGAAAGAAAACTCATACCGGTTTTTTCAAGATAATTTTTTTCCTTTTGAATTTACAGTACAAACAGGTCTCTACAAAAATAAAGCTCACAAATTTCCATACAAAAAAGTTTTTTACAATTTTTTCATACGGTCAGCAGTACCGTTTCCGATGCATTAGGTACAGTGTGTATCAAGAACAGAATGTTTTTCTGGCCGAGCTCAAGCTTGGAACCTTTGTCTTTGGCTCGTAATGCTTGCCTACGACGCGTCTGAAAACACCTTTCCCTCTTTGGAACACAATGTACTATTTTTACCAATTGCATAAAAAAAGAAGGTTATATGTTTAGTATGTCTATCTGCGGAACCAACAGAATTTCGTTCACTCAAAACAAGTGCTTTACTTTATAGATTTTAATGAAAGTAGGCTCAAAATGTTCGTGACCATCTGAAGAATATCTAAGAGGCCGTAAGTACACCTAGAAATTCTCTTCTTTGCAGCGTAAGTTGTAATGTTAAAAATATCAAGCCAAGGAGATAAAAGAGTTCCATTACAAAAAAATTCGAAAATATTTACAGTTAAAAAACAGAAAAAATAATTCAACTCTTCAATTTACCAGGGAGAACAATTATACAAGACACTCAACCCCCATAAAGTTTTACTTTAGGTATGCCTCTGATCATGATACATCAATAATAATTATTAATATCATCACATAATTCTTTAGTTGAAGTTATTAACTATAGACAACTGAGCATAGTAATGATAACTTTATGGAAAGATATCTCTTATAAATTAGTATTAATGGAGGAATAAGGTCCTTCCTATTTTGCTTTTTATCAACGATTTTTGACATCGTTTACATTTGAAAGATCTATATAACAAGGAAGAAATAAAGTAATTTTAACCAAAATGAAAAATTTTCCGTATTTATACAATCAATGGTTAAGTTGTCGAAATTTTCGAAATAAAAATCAATTTCTGCACATTATACTTATCATGTTGCCTTCACTCGCACTACACCGCCACCGAGAGTAAGCTCAGTCCATATAGTTATACATACAGTCAAAGGTTGAAGAAGCCAGGAGGGCAGAAAAACCCACCAAATCTGCCAAAACGTGAATCAATTAATAATAATTACAACACGATAGAAGGGCATATTCAAGAATGAAGGCAAAGCCACGGTGATGGAGAAGATTTCCAAGAATGAATCTCAATAGCGATTTTACATTCTCAGAAGAAATTATAGTTACATTTTATTAATTTATCAAAGTATTTCATGAATCAGCAAATAACACACAGAAGCAGAACGACTAATGACGAATATCAACAGTCGTCAGCATTCGTTCGCTCATTTTTCACACCATACAGTGGGTAGCACATAAAAAAATGAAAGGTATCAACGGTACGTGCACGTTAAGCCAGATATTCATTTTCATCATTTGAATAGACAAATGTCACACATTCCTCATAAATGGCGGCAACCGATTCGATAAGTCAGTTTACAGATAAAATAGAGAGTCGTTATCAAGTTGTACTTTTATAGAATACAATCGAACTGTGCACTGCACAGTATACAGTACACATCAGACAGAATGAAAATTGCCAAGAAAGCGAGAAAAAAAATGGTCGGTGGTAATCGAATCGAGTTGAAATATCGACAATCGTTTCAGGTAGAATATTTATTTTCTCTTTGCTCTCGCCTTCTCTCTCACCTTGTTCGATGGTTTTCTTTTTTTTTCTTTTTCTTTTTCTTTTTTTTTTTTTATTATTATTATTATCATTTGCTTTTTCTCCATTTTATCACCGTCACAACTCGAAACACACGCGACTTTCGATTACGTGGAAAACAGGAAAATTCGATATAGATTCGCATTTTATTCTTTATATGGTGGGGCGAGCGAGCAAGCCAGCGAGTGAGAAAAGAAAAACGCGAAGTAAATAACGATATATACGTATATATGTATACTAAAAGTTAGTAATATAAAATACACGCGAACGATTTATATCGAAACCCCATAAGTAAAGTAAAAACAAAAAAAAAATAAAAATAAAAACAAAACAAACAAAAAAAAAGAGAGTGACATAGAACGGAAAAATGTACGATGAAAATAAAGATTTCTGATAAATCAATGAAATCAGAAATTCTGCGAAATTTTCCAACTCTATTCCTCCCCGACAGCTGACTGAGAAAAGAACGACAACATTCGCGAAGAGGAATATACTATTTTTTTTTTTATACTTTTTTGGAAATTGCTGAGGCGTGATTTTTTCTTGATTACCCTCCATTACGAGGACGACACAGTTGGCAATAGAGTTCGTTTTTTCAACCCTCGACCCTTACCCCTTCCACACGTGTCGCTGCTCTTCTTGGCTCATATTATTCTCGTTCACCGATACACCCTCTTGTTTTTGTATTCTATCATACAGAAACACACACGCACACACATGCTAAACGAGTATTGGTAAACTTTCGTTTTTTCTTAACTCTTTACCCACAAATCTCCTTCTCTCATTCGCCATACGCGGGTTTTATTTAGCATTTATAAAAATGACATACGCGTATGAAGAAAATCAGAGGGTAAAGTGTCGGCGTGAAGAAGGTTTTCTCCAGCATTTGCACACACATACACGCATAGATTACATTAAATTTTTCCTGTTTCTCTCCTTTCACTGCCATTATCATACACCACCGGGCGCCTTCTTCTACTCCCCAATCTTGTTGCCTCTTCGTTTAAGGGATTCGTTACCACGATTAAATCTTTTCGATACCGTCGACAAAAAAATTTACGCCGCTCGTCTATCGGCGATTGCCACCTCCACTCAAAATGGCGTAATTTTCGGTTGACTTGTTTCACGTTTTCCATCCCCGACCCTTTTCTCTCTTTCAATAGACTGCGTACGCTGTTCGTAAAAGATTGGCGCTTTTTCACCTCGTTATGATGCAAGCCAGCAAATTCGTCAAATTTTCAGCGAATTAGAATTTTTGGCTTTCTTTTTTCAGTTTTGAAGCCAAGTAGCATGTCGACCTGAATCTTAAGTACAATAACAACAATTATAATAAATCTGGATTCTCGATAATTTTTTCTTCTCTTTCGATTAAACGAATAAAAAGATTACATTGATTAAATTCCACTTTCCAGGTTTCAGTGATGCTGTGGTTTTGTGAGAGCCAAATGAACTGAAAAGGAGGATTTTTTCGTCGGAGTAAAAGAGGAGAAATAATATGATTTATACGGTAATTCAAAGTATGAGGACCAAGTGGGACATTATAAGGAGATGCGAGCCAAAAAAATTGAGAGATTACGTTTCTTTAATTAAGCCCTAAAGCTCAATCAGAATAGTAAATTCTTCTTCTAATTTTCGAACAGAAAAATTTGATCTTCTAACAGTTTCCTTCAGGGAGATGGCTTCGACATATCACTTTTTGGTAGGTACTGTACTGAAGTAAGAGTCGAAACTTAGGCTAATACCGAATTTTTCAAAGTTAACCTACTAACTGTTGATTACGATGAAAAATTTGATGGAATAAAAATTTTTCATAGTAATCTATATGTTGGAAATGAGGAGATTGACAAAATAAGTACTGTACGAATTCCTCCAAGTATGGAATTTAACTTATTTACCCAGGGTTTAATTGCTTACGAATGAGTAATTATGTACACGCCAAACACGAATCCAAATTAACAAATATGCAAATGAAATTCAGAAATTTATAAAGAAACTTGGTGCCGTCAAAACCTACATGGATGTGAAGGCTATATCATACAAATACCGACAACGCCCACACCAAAAAGTGTAATATTTTACGTACCCAGAAGATCTTAAAAAAAGTTTTCTTCGAATAACTTAGATGAAAAGCATTTGAAATAAAAAAGTTCAATACGTTTAGAGAAATAACGCTACTTCCACACAACGAGCTACTCGGAATGGCAATATCTATGATATATCTAGAGTTATAAGTTTAATTGATATACTTAAGGGTTCTACGTTTGAGATTTACAAGGGAAAAAGGCAAGGCCTCAGAGAAAAATTTTGGGCTAAAGGGCAATAAACTGACGGTCCATTTTAGTGCTAGCTCTAGGAGGAGATTTCAAATTGAAATAAATTATTTTTAGGTGTTTGTGTTCTAGAACGTGCGTTTTGATGATTTTTTTGTAGCCTTGAGAGATTTGACAACCAAAATCCCCGCATGGAACGGCTCTGATGCCCCCTTTAAATATTTTCAAGAAAATTGCTATTTATTTAAATATTTAGGCTCTTCTGGGCACTCTGAAAAAGTCCGAGCCTAGTTCCTTTGATACCCTTTCCCCTTCCCTCTCTGAGGCGCTGGAAACCGTTTTTTTCCAATTCCAGAAAAATCAGTTCTTTGAAATTAGTACATTATTCAATCATGACCTGCAAACCACAATTTGTTTTTATTTTCGAAGTAGAAATAAGAGAGTTAAAAATGAATTTTAAAAAATACACTTTTATAAGACGAGTAAAACTCCTCCCACCAATGTTCCATGTTCAAAAACTCCAAAAAAAACTTACATTCGGAAAAAATAATAAATTTTGGTTAAAAAAAAAAAAAAAAAAAAAAAAAAAAAAAAAAAAACCAACAGCGTTAATCTGAATGAGTAGCTCTTATTGATGGATATGCCTAAATTTATGACAATAATTTTTTCAATCTTTAAATTCTCATTTTCTTCAATTACACCCTTGGAATTTTTTAATTTTCAAATATGAATAGCCAAGGACATTCTCCGCATGGTCAGCAATATTTTGAAACTACTTTTATTAAAATCTGTAAAGTATGACACTTGTTCTGAGCTAACGAAATTTCGTTAGTTCCGGAGACGGACATACCAAACATATAACCTCTGACGCAACCAGTTGATAAAAATGAAAACCAACACAGTGGGGATTCAAATACGATAACCCAGGACTGCAGAGCCACGACACTACCACAACACTATGAAAACGATTGGAAAACAAAATGTAACTTGAGTTAAAGGAAAAGCATTTCGATAAAAGATAACTGATAACAACAATCAGCGTCCCCAGATGTTAGTACAAGAACTGCGTCACATTTAGTGCGTTAGTGACTGCAATAAAAGCGTATAAAAATACATAGTTTCTGAGCAATACTTCATACAAAAGCCTTTGTATGCATCACTAATTGTAGTACCTACCCGATGAAAGGTTCGTCAAATTTTGCTCAATTTTTAGGCAATTGCAGTTGCAGCTTTCCAACACAGCGAAGAAAGCAAGTTAAATGTAGGTCTACCAGAAATAAAGACGTCAAGATGTCACAAAGGTTTAACAAGGATCAAAAACGGAACGAAAAATATCAACTTTTACGCGAAACATAATTCAAAATAAAATCCAAACGAAAAGAGTAGTTTCCCAGCGCTGAAAAACAAGTTCCTTGAGATGAGTGAAAAATATCTCTGCCGCGCATCAACCGCGATGTGTACTTTACAAAAGTGTTAAATTTTGTAATGGCAGCCATTCGAAAACCAGTTGACCTATTTCGCTTAAATTCAATACCAAACCAGTCCCTAATAGTCTCCAATTGCCAAAAAATCTCACGCCAAAATCTTTTAATTTACGGGAGTTATCGTGATGACAACATAATGGATTTGCGAAACTCTCAGAATCCCTCCCTCCGGAACTAGCCGACGAATTTTAAAAATTTTAATACGAATGTGTGGCCCATAGCTCAAACAGCGGAGGGTCCACAGACTACAAAAAAGGGCCAAAATGACCAAAAAGTGGAAACATATTGTAACGGCCAAAAGAGGTGGTTCAGTACTGGAAACTAACCTCTTTTGGGGCGATTACACTTCCTTTGATATACGATAATATTCACAGGAATATTATAGTATTCGAGAATTATTTTAACTAATTGAATTTTATTATCCACAACTATTGTGGACCATAACTAAATGAAAGACTTTAATTAAATTGAAACACACAATAAATTTTATCACTATAATTTTAAAACACAATATTAAATTTACAAGTATTCATTCACAGTCTAAGACTGGAAGAATATTGCAGGCACAGTATACGACTGACCAGTTTATTTACAATAAAATATATTACACTATTACGCAGTGTCAAGATTACAATTACAATACAATTAATTTAGTGAAAACCAGAGTTTATATACCTGTCAAGGTATATGGTTTTCTATGGTGTTGTGTATGAAGTAGGGATTTGCTGATTTAGGTATTTAATTATTTCTAGAATATTCGGGTACCAGAATGTTCAGGTACTCGAATATTCCGTTAGAAAACGTGTAGTGGTTGTTGGCAGGAAGTAACAGTACTTTCGCCAGTTGACAGTAAATATTAGGAAAAGAATTTGCTTAGTAAGAAAAATGTATTTTTCTGTGAATGAAATATGTACGTCTATATTAAAATATGACAAACATATTCGTTACACATATATATATTGTGTACAGAAGAATTTGAGTGACCAATATATTCGTGATCCATGACTCGGGATCGGCGCTTTTCCACAAATCCCGCCCCCAGCGCTATAGTTGTATTTTCTAGGAAAATACACTAATAAATAATAATTTTTTTTTTTTTTTAAACCAGCTAAACAGGCGAGACTGGAGGTCAAGAAACAGAGTACACACTACACACTACACAATACACACACACAAAAGACAGAGTTCGATGCCGTAAGCAACTTGATACGTCGCTCATAGTCTACTCTTTCGGCGGGTGCAGAACCACGAATCCCATGCAGAGAGTGGGTGTAAAATTTCTGTATTTCGCCTGCCACCGCAAACAATATCATGGGACGCTGCGGCTTTGAAGCATTTATACGGTGGCGATTTTAAAAACGCTACAAATGTTTTCAACCCCGTTCGCGTACTTTCTGTATATTTTTGCGAACAAAATCTTCCACTCCAATATGCGCTTCAATACATCCTCGATATTAGGCACTCATTGTCTTTGCTAAGTTGTTTTCCAGTACAGTTCCCCCGCCCCCACCTCATCATCTACCAATCTACACGACCGTCCTTCTTTTTTTACGCTCCTTCGCTCCGCACAATACAACTCCGGTCTTCACCCCTTCACCCACAAATTGGACCACGTCGAAAATGGCACTAAAATAGTATATCGCTGTACGTTGTTCACAGTCTAAAAAGCGTCCTAGCCGTCTTTTGGTATAACCGCGTGGAAATTAACACGTTTCATCGTTCAAAGGAAACTGATTAAACCGATAATGAGAAAACCCTTGCAGCACCGAGTGTACGACTCCTTCGTCCTTATACATATTATACATATATACACACACACGTACACACATACATACGTACATACATACGTACACACACACATACAATATATACATACATACTGTATATACGAACGTATAGCGTTAACTTTGACTCGAGAGTTTTAATAGTTTCCTTTAAGACGTTTTACGAGAGTGGTTTTGAGGTGGCACTTCTATATGAAACGTACCTTTTGTGTGTACAAAGGCAGCAGTGTTTCGGAGGGGGAAAAGGCGGGCGATGACACAAGCGACGATGTCTTCTTTTTGGCAAAAATCGAGAGAAGAAAAACGGAGACGTCGAAGCGATATTCAGAGGGGTACGCTGGGTGTATAAGTGTGCCCCCATCCCCATTGGTAGTTAGGCAGTTCGACGTTACCTGATGAGTAACATACCTACCAACGCACCCGGTGGTAATAGTATACCTATAAGGCACATCAGGGCGTGCAGAACTTTCTTTACTAAATAAGATCAGAATCTGACTCTGAGATACCATCGAAGTGATAAACTAAAAAAGTCAATTCAACGCATTTTGTGCGATCCTACTGGATATAAACGGTCTGAACCAACCTTTTTCGAGCCTTATTAATCAGGGTTTATGTGCTCCAAAGTTTTCGAGCAGTATTAACGCGATCATATGAGCGTCCTTTCGAACTTCAGCTGATTCTAGACGTTCAGACAAAAACGAAACCATGCCATTAATGGTTTTTAGTCAATCATAAATCTCAATAATTTACATTACGCATTTTACTGAAAGCATTTTCAATGCAACTATACCAACAATGTCACATAGTATCGGTAAGTTCAAGCCACAAAAGTTTGAATTAACGATACGCTGACGATCTCTCGTTCCCATTTATATTACTTCATTTTCCATTTACGAGTATCTGACTACTTAGTCTGCGTCAATTAAGCAAGGAATGTTCAGCAATCTAAGAACAGTCACGTAAATAATTAGAAGATTAACCAAAAAGATAGGAGTTGGTTAGCAAGATGGTTATGTGTTTGGCCTAGCATTCGAAAGGTTGCAAGTTCGAGGTCAAACCCCTACACGTAACCCCGATTCAAACATCTGAGCAACAGAGCCCAAGAAATTGAAAAAAAAGAATATACCAGTAAGGTGAGGTGGTACCAATGCTGGTAAATGGCGAAAATTTTTTTGTGATTGAAGGCTCCGGGACTAAAACGCAAAAATCTACAGAAAGTTTGAATATGAAATAACTGAATTCCTAAATTTTGGCGCTAATTGTGAAACAATTTCGAAACGAAGGCTTTTAATAATAAATTCGAAATTTTAAGGATAGATATACGAAGAGCTTGTCAGTAACAGAATCTCGCTGAATGAAAATTAATTAGAAAATCACAATAGTTCAGCACCAACGAATTCAGTCGACAAACAAATGGGCAAATGAGGATTTCGAAATTCAGAAGACTTGGAACACATCTGAGAATATAGGAAAACTGAATCACCTGTTATGCAATGTTTTATGAGATTTTCTTAACTGCAAGAAATCAACATCGTCACTCTTATTTTCCAGGAATAAATATATAACAACAGTTTATTTCAAGTTGACGACCAGGATTCTTCATAAGAAGATACTGAACTAGAACTATTCACGAGCCTCTCCCAAGCAGCTAGCATGAATTTTTCACTCGCATATATACAGAAATCATTGCCAAATAAGAGAACTTCTTCAAAACACGCGTTATTTTTCATAAACAGGTAAGAAATAGGCAAATTTTTGCATTTTTCAAAGTGGTTGTTAAATTAAATTTGAGGACGTTATTTCGCGTTAAACTGAAATTTTCAAAATCATCAACACTCTAGTCTCGAGTCAATTATTTTACACTGATTGTTCGGCTGCCTGAATTTCCTCTTCACATTATCGATAATAGTCCATCAACAAAATAACATTTTTTCATAAAGTAATGCCACACGAATGCTCAAGTACGAGTATGGCGCCTTCCATTTATCCATGCGAGAATTTCTCTTCATTTTCCATATCACCTTGCACCAAAATAAACGTAGACCCCTCTAGGGTAACGAGTTCCTTTTTTTTCCTACATTTTTGACGGTGTCGTTTTCACGGATGTCATACCTTCAATTAATCATCGTTGGGAAAACAAATGAATGCGCTTCGACTGCTAAATATAACATGTCGGGTCTTTTTCTCCAAAATGCTGCTTCCTCGCTCAAACTCTCCTACCACGCATTCATTTCTCGTCAAACCGTATTTGCCTCACAGCTACTTGTTACTCAGCCACTCTCCTCGTTCGCCCCTCAGTTTCCGTACATGTGTACTTTGGTTTCAAGGAAAAAAAAAAAAAAAGGACGTCAAATTTTGCCACTTTTTTTCGCAAACTTTTCAGGCTGTTCTTCTCTTTTCTGTTTTTTTCATTCATCTTTGGCATTTCATCATTTCGACTTTTTTCTTCTTTTCAAAGCAAAATTGATTTCCCCATTTTCCCCCTTCTTTTTTTTTTCCACCTATACCCCCTTCACACAGAAACGGACGACTTTTGCTAAAGCTATCTCATAGCTTAGAAAATGCTCGTGAAACGATTATCAAAAGCATTACGGCTCACTAATCGATTTCCACCTCACTTTTCGCGCCGGTTTCAACATGGCTAGCACTTTCGAAAAATTTTAAAAACATGTCACTGGAGAGTCATTGCCACCTACTCTGTTGTCTACGCCATTTGGAGAATTTCAATTTTAATAAATTTAATTTATTCGCACAGAAGACGATAACACTTTTGAAAATTGTGTCGATGAAGCTGTGAAAATTGAACAGTAAAAATCGGTATGAATTAATATTTTCTCACCCTATTTTAGATTGATTTTGTGAGAGCTGCGAATTCGGTCGAGGAGTCTATCATTGATTTTTTGCAATTCTTCAGCGAAAAATACTATTTTTCGTATTCTCGCAGAAAAAATAACAGATACCATTAATCACAGCGGTTGGTTCAGAATTTTTCATTAAGAGACAAAATAAAATGAAATGAAATTCGAAATATTTTTATTTGCTCCTTAACAGTCGAATGCACACAGATAAAGATCAAAATTGGATGATGCGTTTTCCACTAAAATAGACCTGCGCTTTTCACTTGCTCTTTATACACATGTATCCATAATATATGGGCTCCGTTAAAAAACTCAAGAAATAATGGGTTCATATTTTGTGGATGTTTGAAACATAATTTTCCGAGGTTTCATCAGTTTTTAGTAATTAACAAGCTTTTTGGCAATCAGTAAAAAGGAACATACTCCATCCTCCATAAACCTTAAATCTGGAAAATAAATAGAAAATTTTAAAAAGCCTAACATTGAAACCATTTAAATTAATTTTTACTTTTCATTTATTTTCAGAATTTAATTAAATAGCCTAATAAATTAATTTCCGAGAACGTTTGGAAAATCTTGTAGAAAATGAAAACGATTCCACGAATACATTTTTGTAGGGCATAAAAAAAAGTAAAACGAACGAAAATTAGCTGCTTTTTTTTTTTCTTTCCAATACAAATTCATTAGCCAACAAGATTCAGAAATTCTCCGAAACTAAATAAAAATAAAGCCAAGTTTATCAAAAGAGCAAAGAAAAAATGATACCGGTTTTTGCTCATTTACACAGAATTTCTTGGAAAATTTTTGGAGAATTCGTATGCAGTTTTTCAAAGAATCATGAACTTGAACAATAGGGAGAATAATTGGATTCCTAATGCGACATTTATATTTTAGATAATTGGAATATTATAGACAATCAAATATTCTTCGAATATAAGATGGATAAAAGATAACTCAGAAACTATCACATGGATTTTGAAAAAAATTAAATGTGACTACCATGGGATCATATTTTATCAAATAAAAAGAAATTTATCAAAATCGGTGCCCAGTTGCGAAGTTACGCTGGAACAAATATAAAACAAAAAACATATACATGGACCAAATTGGAAATATAAACGCGAATCAAAATTGATAACTTCCTTTTTTTGAAGTTGGTTAAAAAAAAAAGGAGATAAATTCGAAGGATACATCATAGGTACTGACAGAAATACACAAAGCAGCAACAACACTATAGCAGTTACTAAATATCCCGAGTGCTTCGTTTCAATCGGAATCGTCACTCGCTACGATTATTCCGAATAGGCATTTCGACTAGACATTTATTTACTTTTTTTCGTCCGATTATCCACACAAATTTAGCCACAAAATGCAATCGAATGCACACATTTTTATCAACATCAGCCATGCCACATTTCTCCATCATCTGAAGAAGTTTTCTCTTTTCATTTTTTTTCCTACATTGTAAATAGACCAGAAATCTCGCACTTCTTATCAGATCACAATATTCCTTCGAACGAGGCTATAACTTACCTGATCGAAATCTAATCAATTTTCCTGTAAACCTCAATGAGCGAATTCTCACATTTACATCAATTAATCGGAGGGGGAAGGTGGAACGTGACGGCTAAAAAGGATATTTGAGCATAGATCTAATTTACATATTTAGCATCTAAATATCAAATCGGTGTAAAATCACCAAAGCGTAAAAGGAAGAATACGCACAGAGATAGACACACTGACAGGCAGGCAGGCAGGCTGGCAGAAACATACGCACACATACACACACATGTATATATATATATATATACAAACATAGATACATACCTACGAAGAAACACGGGTTCGCACCCAAGAAAGCCAGTGACACAAGTTTCAAATGGAAATGCAAGATGAAATAAAGATAAAAAACCGAAAGAAAAATCTTCAAAAGAATAAATTTATTATTGGCGACGATGCATGCGCATTCGCAGAGATTCGATCACGATAACAGGTTAAACGACCAAAAATGGGCACGCACAGCTCCTAAAACTCACCCTTAGAAGCGAGTGGAAAAAAATAATGATTTCCACGATACAGAGGAGCGCATAAGGAGACGAAAAACAGAAGAAACGAGTAAAGAAGAGAAAAGAATCAATGGTTTAATGTCGAGTTCAAACGTACATAATCCTCGATCCCAGTCATCGATAATCGAAAATTGAATAAAATTACCAAATACCAACTAATATACAATGGCATTACATATTCTAATACTTTATTCCCCTTGAAATACGAAGCCTAGTGCGTAAAAAAATTCGTACACCTACCAAGATTAATGAATTATCGAGATGAAAAAATATGTGGTGTCATATTTGGGATGGCCAAACACGACCTGCAAGAGACGGACATAAGTGGGGAATCATGGATATTGCCAGCAACTGCTCGAGAATTCTCTTAAATTTGATATTTTATTTCCGAACACTTAAATTTATCAAATCAATAGTCTAGAAATCAAAATAAAAATAAGTTAGGTTAGTTATAATCTTATTTTAAAGAAAGAAGTTAAATTACTTCTAATTAAATGTTTCGATTAACCATTTTAAAAATAAATTCAGACTTTTCGGCGTAAACTTCCCCGATAATTTATGACCTTAACCTTTAGGTATCCAAAAAATGGAAAGTAAAAGTAGATGAATTCATTTCACATATTTATACTAATATAAGAACCAAATCGTCAGTCTTTAAAATTACATCTATATGATGAAACGGGCCGGAAATACACAAATATTCAACATTTAATGTGATCAAAAACTTGCATTTCCTGAATCATCAGAGGTAGTCCAGGGTTTCCCTTCGAATATTATGTTTATCTCATGGGTATGTAAACACCGTACATGGAACAAATGAAGTTTTACCCAACTCCGTTAAAAAAACATAAGAAAATCCGAAAAAATCTGAAAATAACTTGAAAATTTATCTTTGCTTTTACTTAATCTGTCCAGATAAAACAAAATGTATTTCTAAACTTTGTTCCATATCATCATATACAATAATCACAGTAGAACACACATACAAATTTGATTCTGGATAAAGGTTTTTCTAGATTCGGAACTGCACCTGGATCAAAGTTCATATTGTAAGAAAGAAAACTAGCTTAGCAAGCCTTGCTAGAAAAAAAAAAAGTTTTAGAGAAAAAACGTTAAGAATTTTGATGGTCACATTAATTATCTTCAAGATGATATACGTAAATGATATGTTATGATTGTATGAAATTCGTTAGCTGCTGACCAAATATTAGACAATGTGAAATTTAAAAGCATTATTTCTTGAAATAAAAAATTGATTAAGATGATAAAAAACGGTACATGACCTTATAATTCCAAATAAAATTAAAGAAATACCAAAAATTTAAAATATAAAAAAACATGAACATGTGCATAATTTAAAAAAAAATAAAAGTTCATCGAAATTAGAAAAAAAAAAGGGAAAAAAACATTACGGAAGGATCATCCAATTAATACGCACCAAAATTGATAGCATGTTGCAATAAAATATATTAAATTTTTGTTTCAAATTCCATACAACATATTGTTATTGTTCCAAAATTCCGCATTTTACAATCAATATAAAAACAAAAATAGCAGTACAAAAGTACCGTCAAGCCCATCCACATCAAAATTGATAGAGTACTAAAGTAAATTACAATAAATATTTATTCCAAATTTGTGGCTACTGGTGCAAAATTGAGAAGAGTTTATAGCCAAAAAACAACGAAAATAATGGTAATGGCAAAATTACCCCGCCAATCCTCACCAAAATCAATAGGTCTGCTCCTTGGCTTAGTACAAATGTTTGTATCGAATTTCATGATTAGCAGACAAAAATTACAACCTGTACCGAGCAATAAAATGGAATATAAATGATCATCTATACATATACATATATTGGGTTGTGTTGGCTGTGATTTTCTGATAACACTGTAGAATTTGTTGTTTCAGATGATACAACAAACAGTTCTTTTTTTTGTCTGTGTGTGAGCAGTTGCGCATGTGCATTGAGGAAATAATTGGCGAAATAATATAGAGGAAATAATTTTGTGAAATAATTAAAGGTTTGTACAATTATTATAGTGATACAGATGAATTTAAGTTATTAGGACCAAAATTTTTCTAAGGTCATGAAATGAAAAAGTACTCCAACCCAAGGAGGTAATATCGCATCAAGCATAATTAAGTTGTTTTCTAAAGAAAACTTACTTAAAAAAGAAAGAAAGCACATTTGTTTCATATTAGTGTTTATAGTCTGAAGATGAAAAACTAAAACTATGCAAGACATTATTATCAACATTACCCAAACCAGAAATTATATGGTCTCTTCCCATAAATCAAAACGAAACTTCATGTTTAAATACTGAATGAAGATGATACAATTTGAGAGATATGTATTACATTTATTGGAATTACAAATTTCTAAAATGTGAGAATTATCATTTTTTTTAAATTTTTAAGTGGTGAGATGGATCCGGAAATAAAATTTTTCAAATTCTAAGATTTGTGAAATACATGACCATAACAGGAGTTAACAAAGCTACTTTCATCAAAATTATCAGTCTTCAATCTTCATATCACATAATGTGTGAAACTATTATGAGCTATCACAATAATACTCAAATTAAAAACCAGAATCATGAAAAATTTAACCTCTAAGTAGCCACAAAATAGAAAGTGAAGGTAGATGAATTCATTTCATACACTTAATTGCGCTAATACAAGAACTAAATATTCAGACTTTAAAATCCCATTTATATGATGAAACCGCCTGGAAATACGGTAATTTTCAAAATTTGATGCCATCAAAAACCTGCATTTTTGAATCACCCGAGGTTGTCCATGGTTGACCTTTGAATATTATGTTTATCCCATGGATATGTAACACCATACGTTGAACAAATGAAGTATTACCCAACTCCGTTAAAAAAAGTACAAAAATCTGAAAATAACTTGAAAATCCATTTTTGCTTTTACATAATCTATCCAGATTGGACAAAATCCATTTCTGAACTTTGTTTCATACCATCATAGACAGTAATCACAACAGAACACACGCACTGATTGGATTTAGGATACAGATGTTCCTGAGCCCAGAATGAAAAATTTGATAAGAAATTTCACAAAACTGGATGTGAGAAAAGTTTCATTTTTTGTAATTTTTAATTTCCAGATACATTTTTCTCCTGATTGAGAAGATTCTGGAAGATCTTAATTTTTCCCCAATACTTATCTGAATAATTATGTGGAACTGATTATTTGAATGTAATGAGAATTCCCATAACACTAGTACTTTCATCCAAAATTCAGGGCGATATTTAGCATTGGTTCTTAGTAATAGTCTATAGATTTTCTAGAGTTTATTTCGCACTACATTCGTGGTTTTATTGTTTCAAAACACTTGGTGATAACTAAATTGGATATTTTCCAATTGCGTACCTGGAAAAATTCTGTAACCATGCCTGTATATACATATTTATGAAACTTCATTCAGGGGTGTAGATGTTTCACAATTATTGCCAGTTTAATAAATAATTATAATGAAGTCTCACATTGTTCTACAGTTTCCAAACTTTATACACTATTCACTGGTATGGAACAAATCCATAGTCCTTGTCAAGTTTCCCCTATGGTAATTTGGATTTTTCAAACTGGCATTTCCGGAGCCAAAATATCCTGAATCCAAAAAATGTTACTAGTTTCTCTTCATTAACAGGTCCTATGTATGAAGGTGTGGAATAAAGTTGATGTTTCTTTTTTCTTTCTCATCTGAGAATAATTTTGTTCTGATGACAAATTGAAGAAATTAGATTTTTCATGATTCTGGTTTTTAATTTGAGTATTATTGTCATTGTTGTTTTCACAGTGGTTCCACACAGTATGAGATATGAAGATTAAAGGCTGATAATTTTATTGAAAGTAGCATTGTAACTCCTGGTATGGTCCCTATTTTACAAATCTTATAATTTTAAAAGCTTGTTATTTCCGGATCCATTTCACCAAATTGATAAGTTTTTACAACATGATAAATCTCTAATTATATAAATTTTTCTAATTATGTGGAATAAATTTCAATAAATGTAAAAAGTATCTATCAAAATGTATCATCTGCATTCAGTATACAAGGGTGAAATTTATTTTGATTTATGGTAAAAGTACATTATAATTTTTGGTTTTGATAATACCAATAATAAAGTCTTGTAAAGTTTTACAGTTTTTAAACTTCAGACTAGAAAAACTGATATGGAATAAACGTGCTTTCCTCCTTTTTTTTTCTTACAATATGAAACTTTGATAAAGTTGTAATTTCTAGTCTAGAAAAACCTTTATCCTAAATCCAATTTGTACATGTGTTATTATGTGATAACTATCTATGATGGTATGGAATAAAGTTTAGAAATGGATTTTGTCCAATCTGGATGGATTAGGTAAAAGCAAGAATGGATTTTCATGTTATTTTCAGATTTTTGTATTTTTTTTAATTGAGTTTGGTATTACTTCATTTGTTCAACGTATGGTTTTACATACTCATGAGATAAACATAATATTCGAAGGGCAACCTTCGACAACCTCTGATGATTCCAAAATGCACGTTTTTGATCACATCAAAATTTTGAAAATATGCGTATTTTTAGGCCAGTTTCATCATATAGATAAGATTTTAAAGGCTGAAGATTTAACTGACCTATCGGACGCACTATGAGCCCGATCCAGACCAAAAACAATAGGGTTCTTCCTTAGATGGATCCGAATATGTGTTTCAAATTTCAAAATCATCCAATCAAAATTACGCCTGGGAAACACCAAAGAGGGTAAAACGTAAAAAAAAAATTTTTCAAAAATAGTGCCAAAATTCTCAGAAAATCATAAAACGAAAAACGTACTCAATCCCACCCTTAGGTTCGAATACTTGGGAAATTTTAAGAAGTAGCTTACTCAGAAAATTCTATAAATTTGATAAATCCACGACAACGAAGAATTTCATTCGTCCTAACCCTCACCGAATTTTTTTATATAGGTATATATATTTTTGTATTATAAAGGTAATGGAGAGGCGTTTAAGTTTGTATGCTCAGGGCGGTAAAAAAGCTTGTTATGGCCTTGTCTAGACAACCACATGATTCCGGAAATGCAGGTTTTTGATCACATCAAATTTTTATAATCTGCGTATTTCTGGCCCATTTCATCATATAAATGGGATTTTAAAAGCTGAAGATTTGGTCCTTATATTAGTATAACTATGTTAAGTATGTGAAATAAATTAATCTATCTTCAATTTCCAATTTGTGCAAACCTAGAGGTTAATCAACTCAAATAGGTATCTACATAAATAAAATTAATAAACTTCGTCAACTTCAAAATCATCATTGACTAATTCTTTTCTCTTTGCCCGCAGCTTTAAATCAGATTCACTCATTTATTTTAATGTCACAATTTTTCCCCCTTCCAAAACTAGCATACCAAGATTTGTATATTTAGGCAGCAAATCTGTTATTTTACTCGATTACAATATATATATAAGTTCACAGAAACACAGGATAACTCCAAAAAGAATAACCAATAAGTCAATTATTCCAACACAATCAAGACTTCTTTAACATGAGATGACGAGTAACCCAACAAGATAGAAATACTTTTCCCCAAAAAATTATAAGGGCTTTGAAACTGATAACTGTCCGGTAGGGTTAGAATCAAATCCTAGTATATATTTTTAAAAATAAAGTTTGTTGAGTATGATCGTGAGAAGCATATTCTCAACAAATGCTCGATGCTCGAAAATTTTCGTAAATAAGCATTTGTTCAGTCTGGCCAAGTTATTCGTGGAAGTCTGGACCCCATTAGGTTTGAAAAGTACCCTCGTCGGAATGGTGGGATATGGAAGGACAGAAGAGACGACCGAGATATGGACCTCTCCTTATCGATGGAGCCACCAACGCTCTAGAAGACATGATCCCCGAATTTGACCCGAAGAAAATGGAGGGTTGTTGGAGACGAAAGAAAGAGTGATAATATAATGTTGCTCGCAAAGAAAAGTTAATTTCACTCGACGCTAACTAAAAAGGAGAATGACAAATTTTTCGAGAAACTGACGGGGGTTTAATAAATTTCGTACCATTCAACGAAAAAAAAAAAAAAAAAAAAAACGAAAAAAAAAACCAACAGACCCCCTTCTAGCCTTGGAATTTTTATTTTCACGTATTAATCCAACAAGATGGTTAACGGTATCATCGTATAAACATTCGGCGAACTTTGTCGCTTTTCATTAGTTGTGCACGAGTGAAAGTTAAAATACCTGCCTAAAATACGTATAGCTAGCTACTATACAATACACATATAGTCCTCTTTTCAGTTTTTAGTAGCTGTAATGTAGCGACGGAATGAAGATGTCGGGCAACGAAGAACGACAAGTTACGTCGAGACGTCGACGAAAAGGATACACGCTGTGCAAAAGTCTTTCATTAGGCGTGTTTTTGTTGTGAAAATTCAGAAACTATAGAACCATGTTTTTGACAACAAACTGGAATTGAAAGTGTATCTACACGATGAGCAACCCCTCAAAGTGGTCTGAACTCTGAACCAAGAAAAGCGATTAAAATGCAGCCAGTAAAAGAAGCTGTCTTTTACCAGGTGGTTCAATAACTAAAGCAACGAACAGAATAATATGGAATTTTCATTTTTTTCCTCGAATCTAAGCAACAGAAGATGATTTCTCGGCTAAAGGAAAAAGAAGCAAACTTAGAAAATGTTATAAGCCGAATTTATCAACAACCAAATTCTTTTAGCCTGAGTTTTCCCATACTTACTTAAAAGACAAAAAAAAGAAAAAATTTATATCAACGTCATACAGTTTTTCAACTTTTAATTAATTAATGCAAGAAATGAAGAGTAGTAACGCAGCGAAATTTTCGATTCTCACAGGATTTTTTATTGCCTTATACCATTTAGTCTACCCTTTGACGACGTGTATTAAGGGCTGCAACATGAACAAAATTAAAACATGAAAATAACACAAGATACGAAAAAGAAGATTTCATCGAAAATAAACAGAATCTCAATTACTGTGCATTGCGGGTTGCGTTCATTATAGTTTTCAAGAAACTAATGGACGAATCTGGCCTATCTTAGAACTTATCTAAGATATGGACCCAAAGTAGGTATGCACATGCAACATTTTGTCTCGATCCGCAAAGAATTACGTCCTCCGGTTTGTCTACAAATTACTTTGCGATCCATACATTATGAGTACATACAAAAATGCATATGTATACGTACAAATTTTTGGGGAGAGGGTATTTTTGAAGTCTAGGGACCATGATCAGGAAAACTATAATGAAATTTTTTCACAGTTGTGACATTTTGATTTCCGCAATAAGTAGATTTTACGAAATTTACGTAAAATGGCCTTTTTTTTGCGACTAACAATTATTCAAATAAAGATATGAAATTCTCTAAAATTCCAACCTGTTTCAGAGAAAATTCAAACGTATTTCTAGAGCCTTGAAAACTTGGAGACAAACAAATACCTACCCAAGTGTCAACAGTTATACAGTGCAATCAAAATGACAGATTAGTGCCAATGGAAATTTGAATGCAACAGAATGAAAAATAAAGACATCGTTCGTTTCGGCTTTTTGGCAAAACATTTGTTGTTGAAAGTCGAAGCAGAGGTTTTATTTCAATAATTAAATCTTTGAAAAAAAAATGAAACCAACTGCCTATAAGGACATAAAACATAATATAACTAAAATGTTGAAAACAAGATTTCCTGGTTTTATAATAGTAATTTCTTTACAAAATGGAATTACAACTAACGCAGTTTTTTTCGTTTAAGTATCACCATTATCATTAACATTCTCCAAGTAAAGTAATATATAAAATATTTATATTTTTTGCAAAAAATTACCAATATAACACAAATACGATGCATACAATAAAATATACTGATTCAGTTAGGTATGATGTTTTGTTATATTTTACGAATGAATTTTCAATATTATTCCAAGTTCTAACAAGCACCATTTTGAGAAATAATTCGATGGTTTTCTTTCCTGCAGTAACGAGAATTATAAATTATATAAAATGAAAAAAAAAAAAAAAAAAAAAAAAAAAAAAATAGTTTAAAACGAGTTTTTAAAAGATAATCTTTTATTTTATTTATCTGGCTTTAACTTCACGCGAAATAAACATAATTTCGTTTCAGAAGGTTGGCAGCAGTATTGGTATATTTTATAAATCGCAGTAGTGAGTAGAATAAAAGCTTATAAAAAGAAAAAAACACTTACATGAGAATAAAACATCCCACATTGCAAAATGAAGTTTAGTGCAATTGTCTACGTTCTGTTTACAAAAATACTGGCGGAGATTTTAGAGTCCGGGTTCAAATCTAGTGTGGGGTGGAGAGGTGGGCGAAAACTGACTTTTTTCTGAGATCATGTTGGTTTTCCGTTGAAACGAGTCGTTTTCTCAATGGCGGCTAGAAAATGAATTTTTCAGAACCATTATCCGAAGGATAAAAGAGGGAAAATCACACTGAATAGCTAATAAGTTGGGAACAAATTGACCAATCAAAATAAAAATTGGTAGGTCTGGAAGGGTAGAGATACCAAATTGCGTGACTAATGAAAAAGAATGGCATTTTTTATTAAAATATGAAAAATTAGCACCTCAAACAGCCACAGGGAATGAACCATAATACCAATAGGAAACAAATTTGGAATCTGGTTAGATCTGAATCAAATTTTGTGACTATATGTTCAAAATTACTCCTTTTATAGTCAATAATCTCCCAAAACTTTAAAAAAATCGCCCCTATCAGACGTACCGTAAGGCCTATCCGCACTAAAATTGGTAGGTAATGTCCTTGACCTGAATAACATATGTATACCAAATTTCAGACTTATTGACTGAAAATTGCGACTTGTTCACTATTCAATACAAAATGCATATAAACTTACCTACCGGAAGAATAGTTCTTCCTTAGATGGATCCGAATATGTTTCAAATTTCGAAACCATCCAAACAAAATTTCTCCTGGATATGGACTCGACAAAAAAAGGGGTTACATAAAAATAAAAATAAATTATCAGAAAATCATGAAACAAAAACGTAACCACTCTCACCCTTGGGTCCGAATACTAAAGCAATTTTAATAAGTAGATTTTTTTCAAAAATCTATTTAAAAATTTATGTACAGGTTTGGCCAAAGGATCGAATAGGGCACCTATGTTAAGGAACGCCGTCGCACTATCAATGGCTCTACCAAACTGACATTATTTTCTGAGAAAAAACAATTTTATAATATCAAGCGGTTTCAACATTTCTGTTTTTATTATAAGCTTTTATTCAACTCACTCGAAAATTAATGCACAGGCAGACCACCATATTGTTAAAACGTTTCTTTTTTACTGACTGCTTCAGAAAGAGGTATTGTGTTTGACCCGTTTTCTGGCAATCTAATGAAATTTTGTGCCACCATACAGCGTTCAATATTCATCTTGAAAAAATAGGTATTTTTACAGTGAATAAACTGGCCAAAGAAATCAGAAAAATTCCCCATAGATAACCCAAAAATTAGTTTCAAAATTTGGGAATTTTTTTCATCAAAAAAGTAAGATGACCAAACACAAGTCATGATTCCAAATAAAACGGAATAAAGCATGCTGATTCGATCACCCAAAAGTGTCAAGAATTTGGTATTTCTTATGGTTTTACCTATAAATATTTCAGATAACATCATTCCCTGAGTATTATAGGCATTAGCCTTCCTTATTATGCACATATAATCATTCCACCAGCAAAATTTTGAGTTTTCATATTTTACTGTTTGATATATACCAAGTATATTTATTAAGGTGTTGAGACCAAATTTTGTGTTTATTTTTCTATCTGACCTATTTTTCAAACCCCAGTGGGCCCCAAGAGAGAGTTAATTTTGAGTTTTCATATTTTATTGTGTAATACATCACCAAATATGTTTTTTAAGGTGCTAAGTCCGAATTTGGTGTTTATTTTTCAATTTGACCCATTCTTCATCCCCCAATGGGCCCCAAAAGGCGATTAATGTTGAGTTTTCACATTTTAATGTGTGATACATCACCAAATATGTTTTTTGAGGTGCTGAGTACGAATTTGGTGTTCATTTCTCAATTTGACCCATTCTACATCCCCCAATGGGCCCCAAAAGGGGGTCAATTTTGAGTTTTCAGATTTTAATGCATGATACGTAACCAAATATGTTTTTTTAGGTACTGAGTCTGAATTCGGTGTTCATTTTTACATTCAACCTATAATTCAACTGCCAGTGGCTCCTAAAAGGGGCTCAATTTTGAGTTTTCACATTTTATTGTGGGTTATATCATAGCATATGTTTTTTGATATGCCTTTTTGTTAAATCATTATTACTATTATTATTATTAATATAGTCCAATATAGTATAGATCTAACAGTATCTAAAATCGATTTTAAATTTTGAATTTGTTTTCCTTGCATTTAATTGGAATTTGATTGTTGATCAATAAAAAAATTTGAATACCGTAACTGAGAAAAAAACAATGGGCTGAAAATCAAATTCAGTCATGTCCAAATATTACAATATCAACAATTATCTGTCACTTCTAAAGTAAATTCTTCTTATTGTGAAAAACTGCTGCAGACTTTCATTTTGGACTTCACAAAAAATTATTCAAATAATTAAATTTTTGAAAACAAGTGAAACTGACTGAGTGTAGGAACATAAAACATAATAGAACTAAAATGTTGAAAGCAAGTTTTCTAGATTTTATAATAATAATTTATTTACAATGTGGTATTACAACTAACACAGTCAAACGAAAAGTGAAGAGTTTTTTACAACATATCTAAAGAATTTAAACATTATTAACAAATAAAACCCCTTAATATTTTGAATAGATGTAATAATGCTATGTATTTCAAAGTTGTCAAATCTATGTTAAATTTACAAAAAATTGCATCAGGGAAATATTTAATATGGAGGGATCAACACTGCTTCATTCAAAAATCTTGCATTATAAATTTATAACATGTGACTTGGAAGGCATTTCTGCCAGCGACTGCTTTAGTAGTTAATTCCACTTTATAAGAAAATTACTATTAAAAAACCTGGTAAACTTGTTTTCAACATTTTAGTTCAATTATGTTTCATGTCCCTACATGCAGTCCGTTTTATTTGTTTTCAAAAATTTAATTATTAAACATTACTATTGTTTCCCACGTCTATCCTCTATTGTCTATCAATTCATGCATATTATTTATTTTTAATTTTTATTATATTTTTTTGTTTTGTTTTTTTTCTTGTGCGTACTGCGTAGCTAAGTATAGCCTACCGCGTACGGCTAATAGAATACCGCATTACCAAAGTAATGTCTTCTGCAATATTTATATAACTATACAAAGTAACGTATCGGAGACACTTTTGGGCGACCCAATAGGAGCTTGTGAAAAGTCATCTTACATTTTGGGTTAAAAAAATTTCCGAATTTGAATTAACATTGAGGGTCTTGTATGGGAAGTTTTTCGGATATTTTTGGCCAGTGCTACTCACTGTAAAAATACGAATTTTTTGAACTATCATTGGTATTTTTATAGGGAATATTGAAAGCTGCCGAGTGATACAAAATTTTATTAGATAGCCAGAAAACAGGTCAAACACAATACCTCATTCTGACGCAGTCGATAAAAATTATAATAATGTAGCTCAAAATCAAACCGTAAAAAATTGATACTCCACCCTTATACTGGTAGTCTATTACACAATGGTAGATATACATAATACTGGGGGGCGGGATGCTATTTTGAATAAATTGACAGTACATTTCAATAAAGTTAAAAGAATAGTACCTTATTTCGAAAATTTTGATTCTATCTTTAAGAAACTTAAAAAAAAATTGAATAAATTTTCAAGAATTAAGACATTTCAAAAATTGCCATGAATTCAAACATCAATAATATTCACACTAAATTTTTCATGTAGAAAGATTGTGAGGACCTATCAACTGACACAAGAGCAGCGTTCTTATACCGGCAAATAACGCAGAAAAAAATAATGTCAGAGGTATCAAAATGGCAATCGAAAAATTAAAATTTTTACAAGTCCTATATCGAGGCACCTTCAATTGTGCGGATTCGATCCGCAAACCACTAACATGAGCAGAAGACCTACCTAGTGCGCAACATTTTGAACAGTTCTACTAGTGGACTAATTACCTCAGGAGTATGATAGTGATGGATAACTGAACTCGAGTGGTTCTGTTGATATTTTAACAAAAATACCGATCAGAACGGAACTTAATCATGCCCCAAAATACAATAAAATTTTTTCAAACTTTCATAATTTTTTTTGAAAAAACTTAGCAAATTAAGTCGATGCAATACCTTGAAACTATGGTTGGTGTCTTGGTGAAGGCGACAGACACTCCAAAAATACTGAAATCTATTTAAACAACTCCGAATGAAACCCAAGACCAACTGAAAAGATCTGAACTAAATTCAAAGAAAAAGGTGAACTGATTGATAAGTAACAAGTAACAACTCAAGTAATGAATTAGTTTTGTAAAACAACATACCTTCGTATATTTCAATATTAAACCGAAAATTGGGTAGCAATTGATTTCACCAAAAGCGCAAAAATCCACACGACGAAAGTACGAACACGCAAACACAATGCATGCCCACAACAAATAAAAATACATTTAACTAAATCAATTATTAATACATACCTAAACGTTTCTCATCACGTTTGCAATGAACGTTATTGTATCAACTGTTTGAATAATCTACCAATTAACGGTGGCCATTTTAAAGAGGAATAAATTAACGCGTGATTCATTCACGCGATGACATTTAAATCGAAAAATATGCAGGTACTTACGCTATTGGTATTTATATCGTGCACATTACTGTTATTTCATTTAGAATGAATGTAATTTTTAAAACGGATAACCATCACCAAGTTTTATACACTCTCTTACCTTACGAAAATAGTGCAGCAGAAACTATTCGTCTCGGAGAAGAAAAAATGAATTTGAAAAAGCACTATGCCCACCGCCTCTATATTTTACACCTGATCAGACTATCATTTAATTATGTTTCGAATATGCATGAGATTGTGAGCAAAAAAAAGAATTAAGTCTTCAGTTTTTTCTGTTTTTTTGTTTTTTTTTTGCTTCTTTATTAAAAAAAAACATTTTTTTGTTCATTTTAGAAACAAGGAATATGAATAAGCTGCTTGTCAAAAATATCGATATATTGATGTTTTATCGCTAAAAACCACTATTCCACTTTTCTCGAGAACTACTAAACCGATGAGCATCATACTTCTTTCAGACCTGCTCCCATACAATAGCTATCTTTCGTAAAAATTTCATCCCAATCCACTTCGTCATTTGCTCAGAACCCCGGAAAAACGACTTTTCCAGGAATATTTTATTTTCCAGTTTTTTCAGAAACTAATTAACCGATAGGCAAAAGTTTCTTTCAGACCTGCTCCAATTTGAGAACTATCTCTCGTAAAAATTACAGCACTATCATTTGGTAGTTTTCTCATAACCGTGAACACAAAATTTTGGGCGATACATAATTATATATATATATATATATATATATATATATATATATATATATATATATATATATATATGTATATACACATACATACATACATACATACATACATACATACATACATACATATATACATACAAACATATATACATACATATATATACATATACATACACATACACATACATACATACATACGTACGTATATCTTCTATCTATAAGTTTATTAAATCTGTAAGCATATTCCTGCACTGCAAACTTCTCTGCAGATAGTTGATAGTTAAGCCCAAAAATTTTGGACAGTGTTTAGTTCAAATTGGAGAAGATTATAAGTTTCAAATTAATTTTCACATGGGAAGTGAGTCAAAAGATGATTTAAAGATCATAACAGAATAATATATACATATATATTCAATCATGTACATATGTTTTTATCATATATACGTGGCCACTAAAAACTGCAAGAAAATTTTTTTATAATCTTTTATTCCAAGGAAAATAGAAATTTTATTCTGGAAAAAAAATGTTGAACGTTGTTATTTACAATAAAAAAGGTTCTTATCACTTTTTGTATATGATACTCTCCACCTCTTAAAAGTGAGCCTGAAAAATACCTATTTTTGTACTGTGTTAAAAGCAAACATACCAGCAGAAAACTGCATTATACCAGTAAAAACAGAATAAAACTGATTACACATGCTATTTTCCCTGGACTATTTCTAGAATTCTCTTTTTTTTTCAATGGTTGATGGAGTTGAAATTTTTGTAGATCTTCCTTAAATTTTTTGATCCAATTAAAATTTAAGACAAAATGCTGAAAATCAGTGAGTAGGTACAGAATTTTTTTCTAAAATGTTCTGAAGTTACTGTGCCTAAAGTAACTAAATTACAGTTAGTTTTTGACATACCTAAGAGATATTGCAGAGTAAGTGACCAAAAATTAAATTCACAATTTGTATCTTTGTTCCAAACTACTGGCAATCAATGTGAATTTGAAACAAATTAAAAACTGCTTGAAAAATCATAATTGCTATTCACATCCGTAAGCATTTTATGAAAAATTTGCATTTCATTTAAGGGTGTAATAATGCTACCAGTTTCAACTTTCAAGGCAAAGATATACTTCGGTTTTTGTTTGTTGGAAGTTTGCACATATGGGATTTCAGCTGTCATCTTTGTTGAGGATTAAGTTCAAATCCCACCTTTTCTGAAATTTTCTAATAAAAATTCAGAGGAGATTCGTTAATGAAATAAAACAATCCATTTGCCATAAACGCCATAAACTCTGAACAAATTGTAGCAAGTATGTTCCAAGACTGATTTGAACATACTTTCTCTTTCTAAATGACGAGTACAATGTAGACTCAGTATTTGGTAGTGGCAAAACTTGACTTTTTCTGAAGAATATTTCATTTTTGAATAACAATACATCGTATCTTTCTTTTTCAAGAAGAATCAAGTTACATAAAATGGAACTAAAGTTAAATTCAAAATTACTGGAATAGTCGATCAAGTAAAGTGTAGGTATTAAACATAAATAACTTTTGATGCAATATGTCAATATAATTATAATACATTTCTTTCTGTTTCTTGATACATTTAATATTAACCTTCAGAAATATGAGTGAGCGGACAAAGTCCGCGGGTGCAACTAGTATATATTTAAAAAATTAGATCAAAATGAAAAAATGGTACCAATCTTTTTCTTTTCTCATGAAACGGATAATTTTCATCATCCCCACCCCTAACCATTTTGTGACATCAATTTTAATACTCCCTTTGCAAGCAAACTGGGTAACAACAGAGACTACGAAACATATGCGTTCAAATATTCTGTTACGTAAGAAAAAAGAAATGGAATCTTATTAGGTAGCCCCAGAACCACTTTCAAGGATCAACTCAACGGGATACTTTAAAAAATCTATTCACATCTACATATTTAACTTAGTACCAATTATTTTGTCTGAAAAGTCAATTAGAAACCACTAAAAATTTTGATACTCAAATAAGACAACTTACAAGTAAGAAATTGAAAGAATTTATAATTTCAAGTTGATCCATTGACAACGAATATATATATTAGATATCTAATTAATGCTCAAATAATGTTGACAACTCCGTCCAACTGGTAAAAGTGAGTAACAAATTTCTGAATAAGCACTTCATTTTTCCGCAACACATGCATTGAATGCTCAATTTTCAAGCCACATAGTACATAAAATGGCCAATTCTAGAGCAACGTGCAGAAATAACTTTACAGCACACTGCATATGCCCAATTAACCACAATTTATTTTACCACACACCCGTACATGCTAATTTTTAGGAGGAGGTAGCGGGTACTCGGGCTTTTTTTTAATAATTTTTGACAACTGGAAAAGCCAAAATTAGTTTGAGAGTCAAATTTTTCCTCGAATTACTGGAATACACATTCCTGGACTTTTTCCTTTTCCAACGACTGCACCAAATACTGATTCATAAACATAAATGTGTTACAGATGACTGATGAATAATTACCATAATTCCCAGCCAACAATAAATAATGGCAGCCTAAATAATTGGATTTAAACAAATTTAAACGAATCAACAGGAAAATCGTTAATTTTAATGAATACAAATATCGAAGAGAACGATGTTCAGTTACGAATTTGAAAAAATTTTGGTGAAAAATTGAGATTATTTTGGTTAGTCTCGGAAAAGAATAAATTTTAGGAACAAATTGAGGCATGCAGGCAGATTGTTTACATATTTCAAAGGACGCGCGCTGAGGATATTTCAATCGAATAACTGACTTTTGATAACTTTAGGGCGTCATAATTCGATAATTTGTAGTCAACAAATTTTGTTCGCACTACCTTTCAGCACGTAGGCTTATATGTATGAGATAGCTATCGATTTTGAGTTTTTTAACAGAATTTATATCGTACAATTTCGCAACTACGTTTGACGAACAAAAAGATCGAATTTATAAGATCTCTGCACCCACATCAAGACAATTTTTCAATTAGATTTTTTTTTTTAGAAAATCTACTTATTACACTTTGTTTATGTCTAACATTGGTTATTCTCATTTTCAGTTGTTTCTTCTTCAATTTTGACACCCTTGCTTCATTTCATAAAATTTTGGCGGGTTTCGTTAATTTTTGGGAAATTTTTAATAATTCCTCGAATTCTGGTCCAATGGGATAGTTTCACCAACGTTCAACAATCTCGAGTGATTTTAAAAATCTCGGTTTAATTTCATTTATCTTTTCAGTAGGTACTTCAGAATTTCAACGAACTGTATTTTCATTACACTAGTTCCAGTCACAAACTATTTCCATGAGACGGGAAGAGAGATTTTCGAAGATTTTAGCTGAACTTCACCGATTTCCACCTGATACCTAATGCTGAATTCTTCGGACGAATAATGGATTTTTAAATTCATTTGGATTATTCAAAGTTTTTGTGAACGAAGTTTTGGCTTGTTAGGTGTCTTCTAGAAAGTTGACGACAATTTTCATCGATTCAAAAAATTTCCATTCTCCAAATTTAATAAAACATTATGTTAGTTGTCAAACCTACTCCAGGATTTTCAGCACACTTGGTGAATTTTTGAACGATTCTGCTCCATCTAAAATCGATCACTTGGAGTTCTGATGTTGAAACGGTCTTTTAATTTACGACGTGGGATAAACGAAGGCTGAAAATGCAAAAAAATATTCGAGGCAAAGATCTGAGTGAAACAAATACGAAGCATCGCCAAGGCGAAGCCAAATGCGAATTTGAATCGTGGAGGTACAGAATTAAAAATAATGGAATACACAGTTCCCATCCTCCCAAGGTCACAACTCCAACTAACATTTTACGGATTCGCCAGTCAGATTCGACTATCGCCACACTAATGCATACAACCTCGACTCTTCACCAGGTCTTTTATCGTCTGAAGAATCAAAAAAACAAAGAAGAAAGAAAATACAGAATGCCTCATCGACAACCAAACCATTTTTCCAGTACAATCGTATACGTGTACGAAGAATCACCAATTCAGTCCAACCAACACCATTCAATTGTCCGCAACCAGTGCTAAATCACGCTCACGGCCTGCGTGAGCGCCGCGTCAACAACACCTAAAACCTTCGGCACCGGGTCTTCGAGCACAAAAAAACATTATTTCGTTCGTCCTCTCCTTCTGGCTCTTCCCTCTCACTCTCGCTCTCTCTCTTTCTAAATACCGTGTTTACCAGCTTAAGTGCTCCTCTCCAACGAAGCAGCCAACAAAATATGGTACAACTGTGCCGTGTAAACCAGTAAGCGAGAGCAAGAAGAAAGGCATAGAGACGAACGCACGCACACACAGAGAGAGAAAAACAACCTCATTTGAATCGCAAAATACTTGGTACGTCGGATTAAGCGTAAAATTTATGCGTAATCTTCGATCTCCTACAGGAATGTCGTAATTTTCTGCTTCTCGAACAACGTGTCAATTCCCTTAACACCGTCTTCGTCTGCATTCTCAAAGCTACTGGTTAAAAAGTTCACAAGTTGTATCGCAAGACGCGAGGCTACAAATTATAACCACCCCTTCATCCGAGTGCTTCGTCTCTACCGCACGTTTTCACTCTCTCTTTCTCTATCTCTTACAACAGCAAAAGGTGGATTCGTCTATTGTCATCTCGAACTCGCTTCGCTTTTTTCTTCTCTCTCTCACAGCCTCACTCTCTCTCTCCAGTAATCGCACGATCCTGAGTACGGACCAACCAACGATAAAGATTGCTGCTGCAAAAAGTATCCAGATATTGTCACACTTTTTTTTTTTCATCGTATCTCATTTCTCCTTTGCCGTCTGTCCAGCGCATTGTCTGTGCATGCAACTGGGTATGTACTGTGAACATAAAACGATGAATACAGAAAAAACACGACTCTTTTGAATTTTGCGCCTTTTAACGCACACAAGGTGTTCGCCAGTTATTCGTAGAGATAATAAGCTAAACCGAAGCAAGAAAATTCAGTTAATAGAATTATCTTCGATCAGAACGAGATTTTAACGGCAAAAAAAAAATGATTATCGTCTCGAAGGAAAATAGTAATTCCTGCGTTGCTACTTCGAAAAAAATTACTAGATCTTTCTTTCATCAAAGGCACAAATAAATAATTGCAACAAATTTTTCCACTAAACAAGAAGATTTTAAATTTTAAATAATAGAGTATCACAAGATTACAAGTTTACAACACAAATTATTAAAAGACAAAATATCCGGAAAAGCTCGAGTTGCGGAAGAAAAATTTTATTCAACTGAGTTTCACCGATAGATGAGGCTGAGCCAAGTTTTATGGAATATTTAGGATGTATGAATAGATCGTAGGGACGATGCACTGAAGAGAATGTAGAACCAAATAGGTACGTTCCACGTTATTCCCACGCATAAAATCATTAACGAAGCGGAAGCATACGTACACAGTAATTTTTATAATAATAATTTAACCATTGATCAAAGTATATGATCACTTTGAATACTTGTAAATGAAATCTCACCATACATCGTTGCATTATTGGTCATATTTCGTTTCAAGTGTCATCAACTATGTAATTTAACATGAATACACTTGTTCCACAGGTTCAAGTCACAAAAATTATCTTCCGAATCCACACCCTTCAAATTATAACACGTTCAACACACTTAATCTCTTTTTTACAAATTTTGAAAGCACCAAGCAATAGTTCATCTCAGCAATAAAGCAAAAAAGCGATTAAATAAAAATCGGATTACAAAAGAAAAATTAGTGAAACTGGCTACACTCAAACGGGCTACACTCAAACGTGAAAATAGTTAATGAAAAGTATGATGATTTCTGGCTCATTGTCGATGTGATACTCACGAATACTCTTATCAAAACAAAATTTTTAACGAAAATCCGATGCTCCAAAAGCAAAAATTATCAGTGGATTAAAGAATTGAAGAGGCCACTATATGGTATCACGTGGAATGACTGTAAACTTCGTTATGGAAATTTCAACCTCCTATAATTCCGTTAATGTTTACGGGAAGTACGTACAAAGCAGTGATGAAGAAAAGCAAAACCATGATTATCAAAGATCATGGTAAACGTGGTGTTGATCTCGCTTAGTCAAGTTTCAGTTTTAATTTCGATATTCCTTGCAAAATTATTACATTACTCATGGTTAAATTTAACATACCGTTCACGTCCTTCCAAAATAAGAAGCAAAACAATAAATAAAATTTGCGAATTATCTAAATGGAAATATTGTGAACGTTATACCATTATATTTTCAGCAGGGTTTTCAAGAAAAACCTGCCATATAAAATTGACTTCTTAGAGGAATTTAAGCTGATGGTACCAAAAACTCAAATTCCATCGCTCCCTTCTCACGCTTCCCATTTTTCTTATACACTATTAGAACACGTAATCTTGTTAACTACCAGCAATAACTTGGGATGAGATAACGTTTCGATTTCATTTCTGTTACTTGTTAAGTTAATGACCAAAAAATGGTATCACTATTGATACTATTACTAAACTGTTGGATAGTTTTTTATTGTTTCTGATACTGACAGCATTGCTGATTTTGGTTCTGTTCAGTAAAGCTACTGAACAATTCTTGTTTTGTTATCGTTACTTTCGTAGCAACATTACTTAGATTTTCAGTTTTGTTACATCACATGTTAGTAAGGTCACTCAAAAAGCTAAAAAATCTGCAAATTTTGAGGCAAAAAAAAATTTGCAAGCTATAATATATATATAATATTAAATTTAATTTAATAGGTAAGTAGTTTTCTTGTATTTTTTTTTTCTGGAACTACTGGATCAATTTTATCATGACAAATGTTATTTGAAAGGATTTCAATTGTAGATGTCAAGAATCTAATTTAAAAAAAAAAAGGCTGGAGGAGAGGAAATAAGGGTGGAAAAAGTAAAGGCACCTATAGTCTAAAAATTTATGTGTGACTTTGACTATATAGTGCTGGACCAGCAAAGAATGATGATTTTGGTTAGACATTCCAGCACTAACAGGCAACCATTGTTTACGACTTGATATATTATAAATCACTTTCAACTAATTTTAGGCTACGCTACCTTTGTGAATTTAAGGGATGATCCTCATCAAATGTATTCTAAATTGATGATTTATTTCATTTCTGTTATGGTAATGGCACTTTGGAAAACTGAAATAGGTATTATGTTATTAATGATACTTTCATCTCATTTTGTTTACTTTATTATGTTAGTAACATTATAAAAAATTCTAACACGTACATGACGTGTATATTGGTTTAACGTCATAGAGACAAAATATGCCAGCCTTTTGGCAGCGACTGTTGTCAAGGGGTACAAGGCCCTATACCTCATATGAGTATTTCCCCCACAAAAGTGATTTTTTAAATTTTATTACTTCTTTTTAAACGTTTAAATTTATATATAATTTTTAAAAAAAGTAAGAAAAAGGTGAAAAAAATAATTTTTTGTAGAAAATTTGCACAGGTAAGTGTAGGTACCAATTTTAGGTGAAAAATACAAAAGAGAGTTAAGTGCCTATAAACCAAGAGAAAGAGTTTTTTTTATTTTTTCATTTAAAAAGAGAGAAAATACTCTTAATTAATTGAAATTACTTTAAAAAAGCGTTTTTAAAGATAAGCTTTTAATTTTTTTAGGGTTTAGGCTGCAGCATTGGTACATTTTAAAATCGCAGTAGCGAGTAGAATAAAAGCTTATAAAAAGAGTAAATCTTCGCCCCATGACGTTGTACTCTGTCCACGCTAAGATGCGTCTGACGTCATAATCAACTATAGAGGATACGGTTGGTCGGGGAGCGAGAGAGAAAAAGTAAGATGCATATAACTGGTCAAGGGTAAGCATCAATTTGTTTATTTCGTTGAGCTGACAAAAAACATGGTTGCGGTGCAAGGTCAGGCACATCTTAGCACGAGTATTGGTATATACATACGTATATGTATATTTGTTTCCGAATAGTTTTCAAGTATTTAATCGTTTTGGTATTTTGTAATTGATTAAAAACGTCTATATTCTATACCAAATAAGAAAGATTGGACGTCATAGAGAAAATCACATTTATCAGCTACGTAAAGCTAAAAATACTGGGGTAAACAAAACGGTTTTGGACGAAGCCGCTGTTGAGGAATGTGAATCTTTACCTTTTCCTTCCACCGGTTCACCAACTCATATGGCGTCATTTCTTTCCTATTTGGAAAAGAGTATAGTCACTACACCCCAACTCGAACTGTTAACGCATCATTTTCTTTTGTGCCAGTGCTGAATCATTCGACGTAACATTGGCGGTTGATTGCAAACACCACGTATACGACGTGTACACACAGTTACAAGTTATGCAAAGGTACCTCGCACAATGGAATAACAGCGATATTACAATACAAAACAAAATCGAGGACGTTGAAAAGACAGCGAGAAAGGTAAAAGAAAAGTAAGAGAAAAAAGAATAAAAAAAGGACAAACACGATAAATTCCATACGAAATGGTTGTAGATTAACACGAATGATAAGAACGTAGACACAGATGCGATTGCAATACACCCAAAGCATTTACTACTTCTGTATCTCTGTCTTGTGTACGTACGATGTACCAACAATTGTGTCCTTTTTTCTACCTGACCTCCTCCCCTGCCTTCCTCATCTTCTTCCTCAACACATTTTGTACATAACTTGACATAGTAAAATATACGAATGGTTAACCAGCAAGCACACCTTCAACTTCACAGGCATATTATATAGGTATTTAAAATGTAATTTTTTTTATCCACAATACCGTAAATACATAAATAAGGTTTTCTCGAAGATGACTCGGGAGACGCGAGACGCAGTAGGAAACAAGATTATGATATATGGCTCGCATAGCCGAATGAACGACATCAGTCAGTTAACCCATTCCTCGATGGGTATATATCAAAATCACGTAGGTATTCGTGTCCGAAAGTCTAGACACTTGCTTCATTCTATTTTATATATATATATATATATATATTTCCCTATTTTTATGCGGTTCCAGATATCGATCCGTTTTGAAAGGTGAACGAATACGTATTATTCGACGTCAAGACTTTTTTTTTCTCCGCGATGCGTAGGCTCTCGATAATTAATAATAATCGTATTTAATACATCCCAAATTCTCACTGATTGATGTCCAAGCTATGTATAAAGAAACGAAGTTGAAAAAAAAAAAAAAAAAAAAAAAAAAAAAAAACGAAACGAAACACTCCATATTATACACTGCATGTCGGTTCTACTTGGAGGTTGGGTAGCAGAAAATATTAAAAGAACTCTACTGGACGTATTCGTAAATCGGTCACTCGGTGGAACTTGAGGAATCGTTTATCACTTTTTCAAACGATGGCTGCCAATATGCCCGCATAGTTCGATTTCCAAAAACAACACAAAAACAAAAACAAAAAAAAATGGCAATTTAAAAACTACCCTTTCGCTATTTCCGCCATATACATACATATGGGCTATAGACTTATAGCCCCATCCATATAATCGTTCTTAATTAATTATTCCGCTAATGAGAGTGCGTACACGCAAAAAATCAATCATTTAGTTTTCTCTCTTCGTTATAAAATAATACGCCGTACTGCCGTAGTCTGCACACTGTATTATGAGACCCCTCGTCTCTTTCTTCTACCCCATTTTACACGACACCCATCATTTTTGCGGCCAGGAAAACGTTAAAAAATCAATTTTAAGAGCTCAATTTTCTAGAATATCGTGTGTCGATTCCATTCATCATCATTACGGTGACCGTATGCGTATATCGTAAAAATCGGCGTTACCGTTGAAGTTTTACGCCGATACGGAAAACACCCAAGAAGGCGTGAGGGAACGAAGAATAGGAATTATTGGCGAATGGTGAAATGACCAACCACGTAGCTCCAGCTATAGCGAAGAAAAGTTATCGCACGATTGTGGATTTGATGAACTGGCGTGTGCTGCATGTGGTCGAAATTCAGCGACTGTACTTTCGTTTATACAAGACCATTTATCGAGGATTTGGGTATGAGTTTCGCACCACAATCGGGGAACACACCCAATCGAAAAAGAAAAAGGGTGTAGAAAAGGTGTGCGAGCAATAAAAATGTACACGACACATTTTGAGAAAATTAGAGGCGAAGTCTAGGGTGTGGGCAGGATAATTTGAAAAATTAGCCCAATAAAACGTACCTGGCTGTTAGTGTTCCCGTCAGCGAGTCCACGGCTACGAAGTGCTAATAAAACGCCCTGAAGCACTAACATAGGTTTCAAACAGTTTTCACAAAATCAATTTCTTCTTCAAACATATCCACTAATCGCGTTAAAACTTATTTCATAACCAGATTCCACAAAAACAAAAAAATTAGAAAAAACTAACGCAGCAGCAGTTTCGTTAGAAAAAGTAGGTTTCCAAAAAATGAAAATTACCTAGTTGGTAAAAAAACTTATAATAGACCATAATTGATTATTGCACTGAATTTCGTAACTATTGACCTAAAATTACAGTTTAAAATTATTATTTCTTTCAAAATCCAAACAAAAATGGATTTTTTATGAATACTTTCTGATCGATCCGCACCAGATTTGTTAACATCTTGCAATAAGTTCGTGGTTACTGTTTCAAAATTAAGCATTTTACAGCCAAAATAATATCCAAAATAGCTGAGCCATCCGCATAAAAATGTCATAATAAACATTTGTTTCAAATTTCGAGACTATCGGACAAAGATTGCAACTTGTACCGTGGTAATAATAAATTAGCTTCTACATATATATATATATATATATATACGTATACAAAAATCTAAGTTTTTAGCACCAATATGTTCCTTCAGTTATGAAACGAAAATCGTACCGTACCTACCTCCAACACCAAGTCGTTTCATGAAACAAAGATTAATAAGTAGATTTTTATAAAGAAACCTACCTGAAAAGCTGTGGTTCGAAAAACAAAACGTAGGCTAAAACAATACTGTTTGTAGGTCGAAAATTACTAAACCCCTTTACAGGAACTTGCGAGGGGGAGGCGTTACAACCGTTCTGCGCGAGGTGGAAGAAAGTGATTTTGGCATAGAACAGCTCCGCGCCAATTGAAAACTAACAATAATCCAGTTGCGTGGGTCGGAGCTTGACCCCCTTATCATCGTAGTACAGTTTCGAATAGAAATATTCTATCTCATGTATGCTATTTGCGCCAATGAAAAACCTGTGTATTTCTTAATTTGTAAAAACTTTTATGAGAAAATTTTTTACTAACAATAAAATTTTCAACTATAAAGTATGGTTTAAAACATTTTAAGAGGCTAAGTGGGGAATATCAACTTGAGAGGTGGCGAGTATTCGACTTTATATAGTTCGCCTCCTAATACAATAACCTTCCAAGAGTAAAACATTATCTTCATTTTTTCTTGAGAAAAGGAGGTGGTGATGTGCGGACCAAAAAGTCCACCACATTGCAGAAAATACGCCATATTATCTGTAAATTAACTTTTATTTATATATATATACATGAATTTGAGATTTTGGTACCAAAATTTTCCTTATCTAAACTCCACCCACAGGTTGTTCCATAACACCCAGATTAATAAGTAGATCCTCTTATTATTGAGCTATATACTCCTTTAGAAAGTCATTTTTAAAAAAAAACCTTTCGCACTGAACTGTTACGTAGCCTAGGAAACATCAGCACGGAACTAAAAGACAGGAAAAAAGCATTTGGCGTGAAACTATCAAGTTTCTTACTACTTTGTGTGGAATTGTGCTACGGTAGAGGGGGAGATACATTCTCCCAGATTCAACATCTCAACCTTATAACTGGGGCGTAGTCAGAATTTCTTCAAGGGGAAACAAGTAAACTGTTTGATAACCTGTTATTTTCGCTCGTCACTTTTTAAATTTAGTATCTATGGAACCTGCTGTCGCATATTTCTTACCAAATTTTTTTTTAATTTTATAAGTTACAACCAAAAAAATAAATAAAAATTAAGTCATGGGGCAATCTCCCCCTTTGCCACCCTTGGCTACGCCCTTGCTATATAAACTTGCCTCCATGTAAACACACACAGGATGGCAACTCCGTTTTCTTGGTCTCGATGACAGCTTACTTCGTGACGTTTTTTTAATAAAGATTTCTCGTTATACATCTTCAAGGATTACAAAGCCAAAAAACATGTTTATAGTTAAAATTTAATGTTTTCATTAATTATTACGATTTTAAGGATGTAATGTGATAAAAAGTATTTATCAGGCTCGAGTGTGTCCTTTACTGGCTCAAGTGTGTCCTTTACTGGACCATTAAAACTCCATAGGCCCAATACACTTTTTATTGTAAAGACATGACTGCATGAAAGTAGGCAATTTGTGTTTACATTCAATGTTTTGATTGGGTTCACTGATTTAGAATAAGACTGATAAAGGTTTAATACATAAAAGATAGTTTAACGTAGGTATAACAAATGGTACACCGTGGTTGCCTACTTAACACTAGCATGTCTAACAGAAATCATTATTATTTTACTGGTCCAGCACTATTTTGTCAAAGATGGTATCTATATAACATCAGAACAATCGCGAAGCTAGCTTCATTTTGTATAAGGTGGGTCAAAGAAAAAACAGCATATGGCAACTGTCATCTTTTTTTGGATTAGAAGGGGATCCTTATTAAAAAGTACAAGAATGCACAAAAACTGTCGTCAGCAACTTACAAAACCATAAAATAATTGAGAATTTGAACTGCATAAAAGTGACTGATTTCTCTTTCAAATTTTTAAGCGGACCAAGAATTTTTGGGGTACCACAACTAATGCTGGCCAATGCAGAGCTTCGCCACTGCACCACTATTGTACCCGGAGAGGTATCAGCAATAGTATTTTACTCAATTACTTCGCAAAACAATTGATTATCGATAAGTTGCGTAGTTTCAGCATGAGCCGCAAGAGTCGATATTATCAAGAGTGGCTAACTAGTTGAGTACAATATTTTTTTCAAGGAATCCACCAAAAAGAGATTATTATTTGTTCAATTAAGTAGGTAAACTTCATTCATAACAGAACTTCTGACACGAAGAAAATAATTACGAAGAGGTGAATTTGGTTGTTTGAAGGCATCACCATGTAAAGCAGCCTTTTTATGTTAGTGACATTTTGCCTCTTGCGTACGTGTAAACGGCGCTGTGAAGAAATAACCAAAAAAACAGTCAAGTACAGGGATGGGCTGCTTCGGAGCGGTCTGATTTGAAGAAGCAGGTTTTTCAAAAGAGCTGGTTCCTGAAACTACTCTGGTGTGATAAAGTTTGCTCCCTGCTCCTTTCCGCTCCGATGTTCCAAAGAGGAAAACAAATTTTTTTTAGTTTTTTTCTAAAACTGGTTTTTGTTAACAGCAGCTAAATCTAGTACAGTTCATCCACTGACATCTCATACAATCAAAGATAACGAGAAGAATCACGAAAGAAATGTTGGTTGTGGAGAGCTGAAATTTTTGTACCTTGTTGTAGTATGTTAGCTTAGAATTCTGTGAAAATTTCAGCTTAATCGCACAATGCATTTTCGAAATATTGCTGAAATTCCACCAACTCCTCAACAAGATTGAGTCCTATCATTTCAATCACTCAATCTGAACAGAATTTCAGAGATATCGAAATTAGTCAACTAATTGTATCAGGTGAAAATTTGGCTAAAATCGTACCCTCCCTTCTTGAAATAACGCTAAAATTCTGCAACTAGATTTAGGTCTTATCATTTGCATAGGCATTCCGTATAATGAAAGTTATTTAAAAGAATTATGAGAGAACAGTTAGTTGTAGAGAGCTGAAATTTTCACAGAATCTTCAGCTAACATACTACAATATCTCATAGAAATTTCTTTTGAAAAAAAAACATGAATTCAGCCAAGTTTTCATGGAATCATTAGCCAACGTATTACATATTTTGATATCTCTATTCTCACCCAATTTCTCTTGATAACTTTGATCGTACTGAAGAAAATAAGGGATACCACTTCTTCATAACATGAATTTTGGTGATAGATACTGCTCAATCTAAAATGGTTAGGGTTACATTCACTCTTGGTTCAATGGATTTCATTTTAAATATCATTGGAACAGTTTCGGAGCAGGAAGCAGATTGAAAAGCCAGGTCTTTTGAAAAGCCAGGAGCAGGCGAACCAGGTTTCGTAAATGAACAATTTTACCCATCACTAGTCAAGTAAAAACTCCATTACTACACCAGCGAAGTAATGAAAATCATTATGGACCATTCGGAATCGTCTTAGAAATCTCTCACTTTGCTAACCAAAATCGATTCAATGATAACTTCTTTTTGGTGTAGGAGTTGAGAAAATCGTATTTTTCAAACTTAGTCAGCGGAGACAAGAGGTTCCAGTACCAACGTATTCCTCCACAAAGTATATGATCATCACATTTCAAAATGGATCTACTCCATCAAACGCGTAAAACCTACGAGAAGCGTGAACGAAAGACGATAGCCGACTCGAGTCCAAGTCATCGTTGTACATCATTGATTATAAGATACAGGTGACGAGGAGACAAGCCACGATGACGAATAATAAAAACATGAAAGAAAAAAATTGTCGTAATTAGTAATGCGTGCATTATCTATCGAGTTACACGCACACAAACACAAGGAATACATTTTTTTTTCTTCAAAGTCGTTAACTTGGAAAAAGATAATGCCATAGTCCTGGCTCGTATAAGCACTCACACTCGCCATTCTATGTGTATAGCCTCTCTCACGCCCATACAAATAACAACATCAACAACAACAACAACAACACTCCGACGACGTTCATCAACCGCCTCATTGTCCTGACTCACTTTTCACGACCACACACGCACGTCACAATATGTAAATAAATGAGGATTAATTATTTTAAATTACGCGTTACCGAGGGGTTACCAGAAAAATAAATAAAGACGCCAGCATGCGCGCGCGAAAGATGCACGCGAAATAACGAAATCCGAATCGTGTCAAGAATAATGAAACAGCAAAGGTGAGAGGAGCCAATATTATGATAGGGTATGAAAATTTCGAAGTGACCATCCTAATGAAAGATTTTAGGGCAGGTCGAAAAGCCAACGAATTAAGCTACACGGGCGTGAATTCTCTTCGACAATACCGAGTCTTGAAATCTGTGAGGCCAACAAGAATGAAATGAGAAAAAACATTTTCTATAACGACGCTCGGCGCAATCTTTCAAAGTGTACGAATTTTCCGTTGATATAATTAAATAAAAAGGTTAGGAGGAGACAACGATGAAAATGCAAAATGCAAACGAGCGTCCTCGAATATGAATCGGCAAACGAATTTGCAGTAATCCTCGACATGCCTGGGTAAGATGCGACGACGGTGTGTTGGAAACTTTTGTTAATTGCGATTCCACATTCGTCGGATCTCGCATATATATACATACATATACACCTATATATATAAAATACGTATTTTCTTGATGAAGGAAAATTCGAAATCAAAACAGAGGACCAGTAGGTATGGTATCGAAGAGGCAGGGAAGGGGTTTTCTAAAACTAAAATCACGATAATTGAGTTTGCTGAATTTACGAATGTTTTCGTATTACTCAATCGACCAAATGACAAGCTACCAATGAGGTCCGATGGAGTGAAGGAACGACAACTTTTACAACCAAACAATTAAGTAATTAATTGAGAGCGGGAAGGTTTGTTTTGGCTACTGAATCAGAAACTGAAACTTTCGAGATACAGGTATCTTAATCGCATTCGAGGACCGAACAACGAGTAATTTTAAATTGAAACGTCAAAAAATAAGAAAGACTCATTAGTTGTTCGTGCCACAAGAAAGGGGAGCTTTTGGAGGACTGGGAAAACGGTACTATCTCTCCTCGAAAGGGATAATGTATGTATATATCGTAGCCTAATACTATTTTTCTCAACATCTTCATCTGTGGGTCAACGATGGAATTACGAAAAATCTCAATCAAGGGCTTCTGTACTGTTAAAACAATTTGAAGATTGAAAAATATCAGTACATCGTGCAAGAATATAGAAAATTATGACAGAAAGAAGTCAATTTAGACTAAAGTGTACGTAGCCAAGGACGTGTGAATTTGCAAATCTCACTGTTCTAACGTCTCTTCATAAGTTAAAAAACTAACTTCAATAAGCATTTTCGTCATCAATATTCATCGAAATTAAAATTACTAATAATCCTTATAAATCTATTTCATGCCTTTTATTCATTCTTGGAATTCTTCTATAATTACGTATAGCTACGAACTTAAAGAAAGGCTTATACAAAATTACGAAAAAACTAATAAAATACCCCCTTCATTCTGTATTCCAAGATACACATTTGCAATAAGTAGATACTTGACGAAATACAAAACATTTTCAAAAACGTCTGTTTTTAAATAAATTGGGAAATTACACTTTTCTAATAGCCAAATCTTATTGCATAAAAAGAAATAACTACCACCTTCGGTCATTGTTTCTCACTGTGCCGCAATTTGGCTTATGCGACACTTCCAGTAATAAGCCATTATAGCAGCACTTCGTCGCCACAAAATTAATAATAACAACAGCAACAATCAACCAATTTTTCCTACCTAGTAGGACCGACAATAATCGTAATCATTGATACATATAATACCAGGGCCAACTTCACTTAATATCAAGCTGTGAAGTAAAAATTGTAACGTCGCTAATTTCGGTGGTGGAGCAGCTGCGGGTCTAAGGAAAAATCTTAAACACAAAATTCTAGAAAAGGTCTATTGCCGGACTTAATGACTTTTTATTAGGTTTGGAAGGGTCAAAAAACTTTTTTGGCAAAACGCCTCGGTCAATTTTGTTAAGCTAAAATTCATTAGATTCGCCACGGCCCATCGTACAAATTTTGAACTTCTAAATTATTGAAAAAGACGGTCTTTTTTTTTTTAATTTTTTAAATTTTTTAAATATAATTTGAAAGTAATTTACAGTTATTTCTCCATAATTTTTTCTCTAGTTAAAATTAAATAAGAGTGAAAATCAATGCTACAGCATTTTTGGCAGTATTCTTGTTTTCGCTCTATTTTATAGCTCGATAAATGAAGTTGACTTTACAAGTACAATACAGGTAGCTTATAATTCTATATTCAGAGACATTTGTCTTCGAATTTTTAATAGAAAACATGAAATGGAAATAGGATTAAATAACAAATGTGGAAATAATAGAAAAAGACAGACTTTATTTCATTTTAAAACGATTCATCAAGATCCTCGGGGAGGCGGCGAGAGACTTCCACATCTCCGGATTCTGAACTCGATAATGGCTTGTTCTTTTGTTACTTTTTTAGTTACGCTTTTGCGTTACAATTTTCATTAATTAAACAACCAAAAAATATAACTGTACTTTGTTTTACCAAAAAAACGAAAAAACAAAACCTTTCGTAAAAAGTTACCCTCGGCTTTTTTACCGTCTGATCGAGGGTAATCGTCTGTGCTTTTCAAGGAATATTTTCGTTATCATCGAAGGTTTTTCAAAATCAAGATTTTTTTCTCCCAATGGTGTCATTTTTCAACGAACCAACTAAATCTTAGCTATTACAGCAGAGTAGGTACGAAACGTCTGAAGTTCACGCACTTCTTCACGCTTCACAACTGTTGATCGTATAAACATCATTATCAAACGCAATAGCCACAGCATATATAATCGAAGGTGCAGACATACCTGATAAAACAGTTTGCCCGGTAGCGTCACCAAATCATTAAAATTCCGCACTGTGGCAATGGTTGCGGCTGCTACTTAATCATTGCTTCAGGCAACATTCGGTCGACTTTCCATGTCAACCCTCGAGGCAGTGGCACTCGGCGGTAAGCGTAAGCACGTCCTGCATCAAAGAAAATATATCATAAACATTCATAATACGTACACAATTATTTCATAGAAGTTAAAAAAATAAAAAAAATAAAAAAAATAAAAATAATAAAAATAATAATAATAATAATAATAATAATAAGAATGATGATAATAAAAAGGAGAAAAAACAGGGATTACATTAAGATTACGTAAATTGGGAAAACAGTAGGGAAGCGTATACAGTATGTAGGTATGGACTTTGTATAGACCTATCAGACATTCGGTTAATAATCATCTTCGTGCGACCACTAAAAGATTAATAAAGGTTCGTATCCCAAAAGGACGTAACACGGATTGAATCGACCAATTTTTTAATGTTTTACTTCGTCAAGTGGCCGCGGACTAAAGGGTGGTAAACACACTGCAGTTAGGCCTATACACACAGCGACGCGGTTTCCGAAATTCCTAAACCACACAACAATAGTGACGCGACTATACAAATTTATACTTTTGTCGCTTTCAATACGTTTGAGAAAACATCGAGCGCCCTTATTTCCTCAAGGGTGTTTGAAATTAATGACGTATTCTGAAGGTAGCGACAAGGGAAGAAGAATAACACGTACGCACACGTATGTGCAACATGGTGTCTTTCAAACTTAAATTATGCTTAAGAAAAAACGCTTCTCGGCAGCGCTCACGCCCGAGGAGAAACAGACGAAGTGAAAAATGATGATTTTCGAAGCGAAGACGTCGACGATCACTTAATGCATAACATATCGATAATTAGAACAGTTTTTTTCAATGTGCATAAACCGAGCATTCGAACGACATAAGGTGCTTTCTTCGATTTACAATTTTTGCACAGACTTCGGTCACAGTGTGAGTAGACAGGGTAATCAGTCACGCTCAACCAGACTCCAGAATTAAGAACTGAGAGCAGGCATCAATTTATTCGCATACGATACACATCACAGTGGAAAAAAAAAATTAACTCGCATTAATTGAGAATTTTGCAAATAATGTTGTCCAACAAAATTGGAAATCATACGCAACTCAAATATTTTCCAGAAATACAACATTTACTGGAAATTTTGTCACTGTCACAATGATTTTCAACTTAATTCTCCTGGGCTAAAATATAAAATGAAATGAGCTTATTTACAATTTTCAATAGAGTATTGCCAACCAATAAAAAATTATATCTTAAACAAGTAAAACAATGAAGGATGAATAGTGTTACTGAAAAATTAATTCATTTACGGAAATGGTTTATTTTATTATTATTGTTACTACTATTATTTTGAAAAACGTCGCCATGGGTGCCAGGCACCAGCAAGTACCCACGGACGTACGCCTATGACCGTTGATGATTTTCGTTTCTAACAAATTTACTTGCAAAAAAAAAGAACGTACACATCATACGAAGACGAAAGCGTCAAAGAAACAAATTTCAGAGACTTTCAAAGTGGCGTAAAAACGGTATCTACATTTACTTCCCCCCCCCAAAAAAATTGTCGCCAAGTTCGTAATTTATTCGTAGCATACCTTAAAAAGTCGAACCTTTCGTATTTCGTATATACTGCATCAGTTTTTTGTATATCTATATACAGTACAACCAAGACTGTACACCGCCGAAGTTCAATCGTTAACTGACCCAATTCCGAAATTTCGATCTCCACCGAGCACCGATACATCCCCACATTTCGAAGCTACTTCATAAGTTGGATCAAAAACGGGCAAAGAGGAGGGTACAGCAGATAAATGAAATTTTCACATCTCTCGTATATATACGAATACGTATCCACGAAAACGTATACCGCAAAACTTCGTATTAAATACTGCTATAAAGCGAGTTCTTCCAATCGTAAACTTCTTAAATTATCCTCACTAAATTATTCCCGAGGAGAAGTTTACGATTTTTTTGCTATACCTTCAATCGTATGCCATAAATTAGTCCAAAACATTCACATCAATCGGGGGAAAACACTGCAGAGATGTTAGAATCTGCACAGCAGAAGAGAGCAATCCGCATACATATAGAAATATGCACGTTTAAAAGGGAAAACTTGAAAAGTATATAGGATGATAAAATTTAGCGAGTAAGCAAAGAAACTGATCAGATCTAATTTTCAAAATTGAAAAGGCTATTCGGCGACACAGCTGGACAGGACAACTTCTTACAACGCACCAGGTATTGACTCTACTGGATCGATTAAAATAATAGCCAGCATTTCTCCCGCTCTTTCGCGAAATGATATTTTCTGTTTGTAGATCCAACAAGGTAAACATATTATTCCGAGTTTGAAGGATATTTGTATTCGATGTAGGGGAAGAGGCAGTCGGAATCCGGCGGCCATAATGGTTTCCCCAACATGAATTTTTCCAATAAAATATGAAAGCACCAATTAACACATCACCATTTTGGCTCAATAGTTACGGATTGCTTCTACAGCGAAAATATACTGCATTATAAATATCCACACCCAGCCAATAGTTGGTAGTAGTGAGCTTGGAGGTATGCTCGTCTCAAGAACATGGCTGTCGTTAGTCTCGAACCTATGCAACTTTTCGATTGTAAGCCCAAACATCTGATTACTAAGCGACGCAAACCCCTACCCAACAATAACAAGCCAGCCAAATCCTTTAAATATAAAAATGGATAGTAAATCAAATTCAGCTTTCAGTAAACTTAGAATAACATTTTAGCTCGATAAGCGCTGTTAAATTCGAATTACGATTGACTACAACGAAAGTTATTTTGTCAAGATATCCAGTAGGCCGAGGAGAAAGACCGCACAAATGAAATACAAAAAAACCTTCTCCAACTTTTATAATATAATCTAGCAATTATATCGCAAAAATACCGAGTATTATAAGGAAGAAAAAACAATCGGGCACAAACGTTAAAGAATGACGACGATTGAATAAATACACAGAATGAAAAGTAAAAGGAAAAAAAAAGAACCGGTATCCGAGAAATACACACGATGATAAGTTCAAACAGTGGAAGAAAAAATATACGTCTATAAAGAAAAACAAATATCAGTTATTGTAAGAACGTTTATGAAAAAAAAACTTCACATAAATATAAGATATATCAAGGTACCTACAGTATATATCGGCCGATCATTCGCAAAACGAAAAAATAGAAAAAAATGATTTAGCAGGAGACGAATCGAGAATAAAAGAGACTCCGAGAGGATATAGAAAAAACTAAAAGGCAAAGGACAAAAAAAAAAACATAACAAAAACAATGGAAAGAATTTCTTAATTAGTTTCATGAAATATTTATTGCGTGTCTCCAGAAGCGGCAAGCTCTATTTTACAAAAACTTCTCCAAGACATATCATTTCCTTTTCAAGACACATAAACTCGTATACACGTATACACCACACGTTGCAAAACGATGGAGAAAACGTCCAGTCAAGATGAAATGGCAACGTATTTAGAGAGATAGGTAGATAAGTATAGATTCTTTTTCGCAGGAAACGAATGCCACTCATGAGAGAAACATTTTTATTTCCATTTCGTAGCCTATATTATGTCCTCGTCACGATCGAATCGAAAGGCTCCGTTTGCTGCGATAAAAAAAAAGACAGACCCATAATATGTACCTACATACGGCTGTACTTTACGAATATCATCGACATTTCAAAGCGCAAATGATTTTACAAATCATCGATGAGTAGCTTCCAATTTTTGAGCCATGAAAAAACTCTCATTCAAAAGCAAACGAAAATCAATCTTGAAACGAGACAGGGATGAAAGTTCACTTTCAACTTTACTGTTTACTTTTATCGAGTTTCGCAGGTTCTGAGTTCGAATTCTAAAGCAAAATTTCGAACTGTGTCCCTCTTAATTTGTAAAATAGGAATTTTGATATTACTGTAGATACTTAGATATGTTAAAGTAATAACTTATTAAAATTCCTATTAATATTATCAACATTTTTTGTTATATTCTTCAATTCTTACTTTCTTTGAATATCTATCAACAATATTATTTCAGAATTTCTTAAATTACTCTATGTGTCCAGTATGGTAACATATATACACAGACGTTACTTTGAATTTATAATTTCCTAAAAAATTTTAGAGGACGACATTATTCTTGAATCGTCCCTGTGAGAAAATCGAACCCATGTGAATACCGAAGTATCAGTGATCTGGCTCTATGCTCATCAGTGATAGACCTAAGGAAGTTCATGAAAGAGTAAGTACTCCCAACTTTTTGAGGGTAAGCTGCCGTAAATGAAAGGGGAAAATCTTAGGCGAAATTTGGAGTGGCAGGGGGTACAACTCCAAAAATGAAATTTGCGTTCCTAGAAAATTAAAAAATAAATAAACGCTAATGTAACATCACAGCTAGAAAACCTATTTTCACTACTAATTCATTTCAAGTAATCGATAATCCAGGAAAAATAATCTATTTTAGAGATGGTGTAAGGGACTTCAGAATAATTGAACTGTTGTGATTAGGAACTCGACCCCCCTCGCAGAATCATAGTGAATTTTCGTCAATGGAGAAACTGTCATTCAGTTGAGCGAGTGAGGGGTACTGAAGGTTGTAAACTACAACAATAATTAGTTCTCGAATTTACGTACTTTTTCATTGAAAAAAAAATAAATAAATAAATAAACTCAATTTCGACAAATAACTGTTCACTCAAATATGACTCCAATTAACAATTATTTTGACAAGTACAAAACAATATTGTAACACAGCGATTTATACAACCAGAGAGATCCTTAACATATCATGGTTAATTCAGAAATAAAGATGTCTCATATTTCGGTTTATTAGGTAAATGTCTAATTACTAACGCGAATTAATACAGTGATGGTCCGATCCGACATGGACCAATGTGAGTGATTAAAAATGATTAAAATTGACTTCGTGAATGATAGTTCCTTCTAGAACATTACAACATATTAGGCTGATGCAATATATGACAGTTAATATTCGTATTTAGAAGGAGACACAATGTTAGGTATGAGCAATGATGTGAGAGTGAGACAGACAATTTGTGAATGATTTCACGTGCAGTTGAATAGCTGATCACGTGCAATCATGCAGGGTGATTTATCACATACAGGGGGTGACGATAAGTGACGATGAATTATGATAAGTATGAATATATTGTTACAAGTACCATTATAACAGTATGACAAAAATTTATGGATTTGAAGAATTGTTACGTACAATTTTTTTATTTTTTATTTATCATTATTAATTTTGTGAGAGTACTCTGCGAATACAGCGAGTAGGGACCCATTCAGTCTATCACCCATGCGCATCCACACTTCTGATCTAACATAATACTAATCGAAAATCGACATATCACTGCGCAACGCTTTCAGGATCTGCTCTTGTACATCCTGCATTGCTTAGTTCTCGTTGTTAGTCCGCAGACGTTCGACAACGGAAGGCAAACATATACTCTGCTAACCCACAAAATCTGAATCTGAGGAGTCTTACGGAGGCGGCTAGCGGCTAACGCTATTAGAAAAATCGGATGTAAAAAATATTAAAAAAAGACAGCTCGAAGAAACACGTTAGGTCGAAAACATTTTGTTAATAATAGTCTGGCAGCGATATGTGAAGTGATGGGCACAGAACAAAACCCCTATGAAAAAGCGGGGGAAAAAACAACAAAAAACTTATTAGTTCACTAATTACATCGCAGTGGGAGGTATGCTCGCAGCAACGTGTTCAGATAATTTACGATTTCGATGACGCGTGTAAAAACAAAGTCGAATTGATTTAGTCGGCGAGTAAACGTTCACCACCGAGAATCCAACGACAATTATCGAGTAGCGTCGCTGTTCGCACATATTTTTAAAAAGCGATTTTCATTTACTCGTTCGAACTGACTGGAAGTTAAATTACGGTGAAAAAACAACAGCTACAAAAAATAACAACAGTAGCAACGGAGTAAACTCCAGCCTAGCGTTTCTCTAAAATGGGTATTCGTTAAAATATACGAATCATGGTTCGCATACTACATAAGCTCGAAAGACCGTAAACGAAAGAGACAGAAAAATAAATAGACAGACAGGCTAATACGAAAATAGAATTACCATGAAGTTAGGCATGTTTTGGGTTCATTTTGCTGGTGCCCCATTTATGGAGCAGAATACGTGTTATTTTCTTTCTAAAAATTTCGTACCTTTCACTTCAAAATCTAAAAATTAATGATGAATTTCACAATAGGCCTACATCACATACGACTACATAGTACGAATATTCCTATATCTTTGTTTCGAGTCACTGATTAATCATGAACCTGGGCCACCCCGAGGATAATTTGACCAAAAACCCCCAAGAATAAATTTTATTAAAAAAAAAAAAAAACCGACTGCGTTAATTTGAATGAGTAGCTCTTATTAATAGATATGCCCAAATTTATGACAATAATTTTTTCAATCTTTACATTCTCATTTTCTTCAATTACAGCATTCTAATTTTTCAGTTTTCAAACATGAATAGCCTACGACATTCTCCGGATGGTCAGGAACATTTTGAGCCTACTTTCATTGAAATCTATAAAATAAAACACTTAATGTTCTGAGCGAACGAAATTCTGTTAGTTCTGGAGATAGGACATACCATTCATATAACCTCATCCGTAAACAATCGGTAAAAAAATTTCATAATTCTATAAATATTGCGTAAAACTAGTGAAAAATAGCCCAAGATAAAAATCAACGGGTTGTTTTCAATAACGACCGAGTCCCTCACCTTCAATTCCCAAAAAACAATACCAAATCTCTTCTTTGTCTTGAATAATGTACACAATTCACAAAAACTTTTTTTTTCACACTTGAATATAGGCTGCTCAATTGGATGCACGGCTACTTTGGGCAACAGCTCAACTATTATCTCGTAGGAGACTTTACTTTTATGAAACGAGAACAACAACCGATAGCTACCCGCATTAAGTTAAGGCAAAATAATTCAAAAAAATTCGCATTTTCCAGGCTGCCTTATAACTAGGCTACAAAAAAAATTGCGAACCTTTTCGGCGCGTTTCATCGCGTACACTAATGTTTTATCAATTTGAGAATGTTTTTTTTTCTTTATTCCATCCTCTACTATACCTTTCAGTAAAAAAAAAAAATTTAAAAAAAAATACAGGAAACTGGTTTATAGACATCGTCTGCACTCTGTATCTTCTCATGACGAATAACGAATGCAGTTTTCTCGTTTAATCTTCGCAGCAAATTTGAAAAATGACGGAGACGACAAATAAAATCGAGTAGAAGCGAGAAAACATTCATTTGCACACATTTTTAAGTGGTTTTCTGCAGACGACCCTCAGTGCGTGCAACGTACGAGCCCAAGTAATTATCGTCGTAATTTACAGATTTCACACTTGGATACCTCGTTGATGACAATTTACATGCTCTGAGACGCCTCCTAGGGAGATCAGTCCATCTCAATTTTCCCATCAAAGAAGGCGCCTGACGTGCGACACAAGAAAGCAGAAATGCACACATACTAAATTTTATAGCAAAATGTAAATTTCGAGAGAATATAATTTTAGCAATGAACAAATCTAGTTACTCTTCACCAAGACGAAGGATTGACGTTAGCTTTTTTTTTCCTTATTATGAGCTATAGGTTCGTAAACTGTCCACTAGTAGCACGAATACAAAAACCATGGTTTCGATACAAAAAATAAAAATCCAAACATGCTATGTCTGTTTTTCAAAAAATAGACATAAGAAAAAATTTCGGAAATTTATAAAATACAGGTTTTCTAAATTGGATAGAAACACATTTCCGTAAGCGATACAGGTCCACCAGAACAAAGCACATACACAAACGAGAAAAAATAAAAAAAATGCGATACGCACAAGTGATGGGTACCGTTTTTCAAAGATGTATTTGACAACTCCTTACCAAATCGAAGAAATCTGAACAGCCTTCATTTCAATAACGATAAGTAAATACTCACGAGTAAGAATAAAACTTGTGGGTAGCTATATGAACAAGAATTAGTTTGAACTTTGAATTATTTCCAAAGAATAAATGGAACAAGGCAAAGTACCAATAATATTATGAAACAATTCGAGTACATAGGATTTCCGAAACTTGTCACTTGTTCTGCTGTTCAACTCAATAATACGAGTATTAAAGTTTTATGAATTTGCCAACGTTATAACCTCAACTACAGAACTTAGCCAAGTAATTAATTTGTTCTAGAAATAACGGTCTCTTTTCAGCATGTACCACCACCACAGGAAAGATTGGCTATAATTATGAGGATATGGTAATTTTGAGCTGATTTTATAATTTTAACATTTTTTTTAATCCATCCCATTCTAATTAATGATTAATTTTTCTAGTTCTTCTTGCAATTTTTAAAAGTAGGTACCTACTACTATTTAAATTTTCGTAACATCGAAACAGTTCAAACAAAATGATTTTTAATTTTTTCTCAAGTAGATTACTTATATCTAAAGTATTTTAGGATATATTCGTATTCTAATACCTGGGAGAAGTTTTCGACTGCTTCCATTTATGATGAAAATAGCAATAAGGTAAACAAAGAACAATAAAAATGCGATTTAAACTCAATGGGTTAGTGAATGAAAGCACAAGAAACGCAGGGTACGGCAGTCCAGAGCTAAGATTGGGTTATTATTAATTCAACTGTTTACCCGAAGGTCCTATATATACATAATTTATTCAAACTTGGAAACACATTCTGGCTTCAACAGATAAACCAAAAACAGATTCGTAGAAATACGTTGTAAAACAACTTTTACTGCCCACCGAATCGATTAACTTTTTCAATAAATTGTAAAGAGAGAGACTTTTGGTGTTTCAGAAAAAAAGAAATGAATATTCAGACCTAGCCTTTCAGATATTCAATGGGTAAAAAAGGCACATCAACGAGTATTAAGAGATTTTCAGCCCATCCTTCCCCGTCTCTTCACGTCTACGATAATTTTATAAAAAGTTCATTAACAGCGGCGCCAACTTGAAAAAAGTTTTTGGGGCGTCTAAAAAAAAAACTGAAGAATCTCTTGGCCCACATTCAACCCAAACATCGAATTTTTGATTATGTAATAAAAAAACGAATCTATCAATAGATACTTCTACACATAAATTCCAAAAATTATTGGTTGGCCAGGTCCTTCCAAACAAACCCAAGTGGGCACCGACGAGTATGTTCATCAATCAATAACTCAACTTTTTTTGAACAGTAGACCAAAATATTTCCAACAAACTATTTTCAAAGAAGGGACTAAGGGAGGGGGCAAATTTATAAAGAGAACAAAATCCGAAAAAAATCTTACCGCCATCCACGCAGGAATCTCATTCCTCTTATTTACAGTTCACAACAATGAATACACGATTTTCAAAATTATATCGGTGACTCGAGCAGAATTCAATTATTTCACCGATTTCTTTAAGCCAATTCACAACCTTCGCTGGACTAAGTCGGAGAAAGGAAATGAAAAAAAAAAGGCAGTACATAAACATCGCACACATAAAACCAGCAACCAGATAACATCCATGCTATCACTTCGTCTCCACCTAACCCTCGCATAGGTACGAATTTAATTTAATTTTAGGGACTGAAAACGAATCAAGAAAAAGAGAAGGAAAAAAACTCCACTGCAAACGCTATCTTCTCCACGGCATCGTTGTTTTAAAAGAAATAAGAGTTTTTCCCTTCCGGAAATAACTTATCAAAAGCCGAAATAAAAATTCAACTCGCCCGGAAAAAAGCTCGGTAAAACGTGATAAAAATTTCGAAAATATTGGAGAAAAAAAACACAATGTAGGCTATATTATATGTATACTACACACTGTATATGTATAGGCCGATATACGAGGGATACAGAAGCAGATTTTTCTTTTAAATATTTTTTTACTCCCCTGGAACGGAGTCAACAGCATGGAAATAAAAAGAAGTACGGTTCATAAAGAGAAACGAATAGACAGGAAACAAAAAAAAAAATCAAAAAAAAAATTTTTTATTTTTGCCCGTTGCAATCCGTGGTTTGCAAGAGCATTACGACAAATATTTTTGAGTTATAGCTATCAGGTTAACTGGTTAATGGAGCGAAAAACTAAAAACTCCATAGATACATTTTTTCAACTTCGTCGTTATTTTTCAAAAGATTTTTTTAGACGCGTAAATTACCAACGTAACCAGAATGAAGGGCAAAGCTACAACGACAGGCGAATGCAATAAAATTATATTCACAAAAAAAAAAAAAAAAAGTAATTTGTGAACTCATCTCTATCTTTTCGTGACATTAGCCTACTTAAGACTTATTATAAATTTTATCATCCGCTAAATTTATCTCGACAATAAGAAACTTATTAGGAATGAGTCCGAAAAAATTGTTCAGAGAATATTTCACCGAAAATTTGGGGAGCAAGCAACTATTGCTGTCGTTAATCAATGCTAAAAATGAATACCCACAGTCAACGTACGGAGTATAGACTACAGATTCATCGACCGCAAAAATATTTTTCCAGGAAATAGAGAAGACCAAGAATTACTTTTGTAAATCAGATAAAAACCAAATTACGTTTTAGAGTATTTTCCTTTGGAAAATACAACTATTGAATTCGGTGCAATGACGGGACCTGTGGAAAAGCGCCGATCTTGAGACGAATATATCGGTCACTCAAACTTTTCTGTACAGAATCATCATCATAAACGTACAACTCGATTTTTTAAGACAAAATTCAACAAAAATTATTCAGACAGAATACAAGGCGCATGGGCCAACTAGAAATGTTTCGTTGTTTCCATCCTAATAACGAATTGATCAGTGTTGCCAGACCAGTACAAGCCAATGAGCCGCGAAGCGGCATTTTAGGGCCTATATATACATACATATATATATTAATGGCACTTTTTGGGAGTCTGTAGAGCCTCCGCTGTTTAACCTATGGCAATGAAACTAGGGGGAGCGTTAGACGTTTTCATGGGCTACATATTCGTGTTAAAATTTTTGAAATTCATTCGCTAGTTTCGGAGGAAGGGGTTTTCAAAGTGTTGCAAACCCACCATGTTGTCATCACGATATCACCCGTAAATTAAAAGATTTTAGCTTGAAATTTTTACAGCAGTTGGAGAATATTACGGATTGGTTTGATATTGAATGTTTTTGAATGGCAGCTATTACAAAATTTTACACTTTTGGAAAATACACTCTGTGGTTGATGCGTGGCAGATATTTTATAGTACTGTTACACCCCTTGTTACCACACTAAAAATTTAAGAATTCAGAAATTTTATTATCAGTTTAACTGAACCATAAAAGAAGGGATATTCTAAGAAAAATTTATTGGAAAAACATATTCAAGAGAACAATGGCTTTTAAGTGGCAGTTTAAGTCGGAAGAATTTTCAAATTAAGATTAACTTGAAAATTTCAGTTTCTGAATAAATGGTTACATACTTAAAACTATTTTGTAGCTTTTTTATGAAAATCACTTCAGTTGTGCAAATGCTCTCTGACTAGTTTTAAAACGACCCAACTTTGTGTTTTCTAGGCAAGCTAATTAAAAATTTAACGAGTACAAAATGTCTAAAAAGGCCCTAAACGTTTTAGGTAGGTAGATAAGTTAATAAACAGCACTTGGTTCATCGAGCGATGCTCGGATGTGGAAAATATAAAAACATTTTTCAACTTAAATCAAGCTGGAGAATTTCAGCAACAAATTAATCATTTGTTAGGTATATTCTTCTGTATTGTCTATATCTCGAAAATTAAGATCGCAATATTTAACTCATTCCTTCATAAGTCATAAATCATAATAACTATACACAGCTTAGGCCTAGAAAAATTCGGTAATAAAACCTTTCCTACACGTTACTTTTACGGTTAACTGCAATTTTTCATCGTTTGATGTTATCATTTGCTGTTGATGGATAGATCGAGATGCTCATATATCTGTTCAACGAATTTTCTCAACCTCGAGAGACCTATCTAGATCGTTTTTTCAAACCAAAAAACCTCTAAATTGTGGTTTTCAGTAACAATGTTGGTCTAGTTCCTCAGAATGCATTTACATACGTGTATATATATATATATATATATATATATATATATATACATGCATAAAATTATTGCTCGTATTATAGCACAAGCTCCAAATCGCCGCTTTGACTTGTACTGGTATGGCAACACTAATCAATTTTTGTCATTCGGATGGAAACAGCGAAACATTTGTAGTAGGTAATATGCGCCTTGAATTTTGTTTGAATAATTTTTGTTAATTTGTCTTAATAATATTTGTTGAATTTTGTCTTAATAATTTTCGTTAATTTTGTTTAAAATTTTCGTTGAATTTTGTCTTAAAAAATCGAGTTGTACATTTACTATAATGATAGGATGTTTGTTCAAGCCAAATTCAAGCTACATCTATTTCATTTCAGCACAAAGATCACGGGTCGAACTAATAAATAACATCCACAGCTTAGATCGAGGCAAAAAGTCCAGCACCAATTTATTTTTAAGAACTACCCAGTCAATTTTGGAAAAATGCGATAATAAGGTTAGACTTTGAAGAGAATGTTCGATTTACCAGAGTTGAACTAAGAAAAATAATTTTTTTCTCGAAAAATGTGGAATAACCAGACCCGACTGAGCGAGCAGCGGTTTGGTTTGCCTAACCAGTACCCCCTTCCCAAAAAAACTGATTCTTAATTGAATTTGCTTTTCGATTCAGACACTTACGGTAAAAAGAAAGTTTATCTAAGAACGTTATTTTTCTGCCTTTCATCGTAGTGCGTGTGGGTCATGTTAGGAATTTCTTTATGTACATGAAAAAGAGATTTCTCTTCGCCATTCTTTAATAGTGAAAGGTTAGGTGGGTAGCTTTTCCTAAATGAGGAGACATGTCTCTTACACCTATTTCATCCATAATTAATTTGAGAAAAGAGAAATGTTCATTCCTTTTTCAGTTTAGGTTGGCACCACTGATAGCGCGGACTCCATACTGATTTTCAGTTGGTGCAATCCCACTCTATTGCGTTAATTTATTTTCCAAAATTCAAAATTCTAATCTGGGAGTAAAGAATTTGGGAGTACGACTAAACAATTATTTACTTCGATTCAATTCAATACCCGAGAACAACTGGTTATTATAGCCCCTCTAGGTGGGTAGGAGTGAAAAAAGGTTTTTTTCTGAAGACACAAGGGCATTTCTATCAAAACCCCTGACTTTCCTTCAATTTTTTGAGTTCTCCGACTTACAGAACTAAAACTCCACTAAAACTGCAAAGTAGAACTGAGTAATAACTTTCAACAGTAAGTACTAGACCTGCACTAAAACTTCTGGTGTAGCATTTTTTGCCACATCGAATGGCTCAGTTTGGTTTTCTGGGTTTTTGTTTTTTGATGGTAGAAAACCTTGCCCAGACTCTCAAATTATCAATACCACTGTTTCACATTTGAAAAATAATAATTGGGTCAACTTCCTTAATCGACAGTTGAGAAATTTATCCATCAGATAAGCGCTGTCCAGCAAATAAACCATCTGTCCGTTAGCGACAACTATACGGCATTTCAACTGAAAATGAGAATGTAGGCCTCAGCTTAGCATTGCTTTCATCTCCAGCAATAATTTATTCAAAAAGTAATCGCATAAGCCTACGACGCGACAGACAGGTTGCAATTGTCACAACGAAATTAGTAAAACAAAAAACGATTAGCCTAGCCTAATTTAAATTGTCCAAAACCTGGAAACACCGGTATATAACAGTCGACACAACACTTTCAGCCTTAATCCACCTGCAACACTTTGTTTCCCACATATCGCGTGAAAGATAATAAATACTCCCCCGTCAAACGCACCATCGTGAAAAAATAAAACACTTCTCTGGGTATGTACAATGCAAAAACAAAAAAAGAAAAAAAAAGAAATTAAAATTGAAAAAAATACGCCAACTTTTCATGCGATGAAATTAAATTTTTGATGAAATTAAATTTTTATGTAAATGCGACCGCATCACCTCTTCACTTTTATTTCACTCTACCTTTAGATGGAGGATAATTATTTCACCAGCCAAGTATTCCGATAATTAACCAGAACGACGTGGCGCGTATACATTTTCAACGACATCGGCACGACGTTTATGGAAAATTAAAATACACAAAATTAAACGAGATAACACACATTAAAAATTATATTTATTTCAAAAAAAAAAAAAAAAAAATGAACGGAAAAAAACAAAGACAAAACCGAAAACATTTGTTTACTTTGGCTTCGCTTCGATTTTCGCTAATTGTTAATGCTACATTAGCGAGTCTCTCAATGTCCTCAACATGTCATACGAGCCATTAAACACTCGTAACTTTTAGAATCTTCCGTCGTTAATTTCGGTGACCATGTAGAAATCAGGTGGAGGGGAAGAAGGGGTAATGAAGGGGTGAAAGGGCCGTGGTAAGACGATTGTGTCCTGCTCTTCATTCCTAGAAAGAAAGTATACAAAGAACACACGCTAACATACGCCTACATAAACACACAAAAATCGTATCATCGCATTTGTAAAAATTATTGAGCAAAACTTTTATACGCTATATACACACACATAAATTCGGATAATTAGAAAATTGGAGTCCACCCAACCGAAAACCGCTCGATGTAGTATAGTGTCCTCAATCTTCTTCTAAATGAAATACATTACAAAAGAACACATAAAAAGTTGAAGTAGGTATTTAAACCTTTCTCGATCCAAATTTTGAATTTTGTTTTTTATCACACAACGCATATACCTACACTCGGCAATGGATTAATTGACAACAGACAGTTCAGTTACAATCACAAAAATATTGTTAAACTGGGCGAGCGTAAGTACCTGTTAATTTCATAAATTTCACTAACAAATTTGTGAAATCCAACTATGTAGGTGAACTTGACGATATTTGTTGAAGTTGATCAAGATTTAGGACTAGTTTCACAGCAGAAGTTTCAACACTGGCTCAAATAAACCTTGATCCATAGTTCAAAGTTTGTTTGGTTTTACAATTTGCATATTAGTTGTGATTCACCTAAATCGACGTTTTTTTTTTCTTCAACTTTTGCTATGTTTCACAAGATATTCGCTTTTTATTGATGAAAATTTTATTTGGAACGTTGAAATGCAAAAGAAAATAAATGAATAATTCGACCAAATGACAATATTTCAACCATATTTGAGAATTCGATAGGGTTTAATAACCATATAAATTTAAAGTTGATCAATAAAAAAAATTTCGAAATAAATCAGCCAATGAAAAACTTGAACTAGCAGTTGACTCGTGGAAATTCGGTGAAGTAAATGTAAACTGTGGTTCACAATGACTGAACTTGGTTCAATGGATTACAATTTTTATTTTTACCATTAAACCGAATTCAAACTCTGAACTTGATTTAAACTACAACGGTAAAACTAGCCCTAAGCACTAGTTTTAGAGTAGAGGTTTAAACTCTGATTTAACTGAACCTTCATCCATGGATCAAAGTTGGTTTGGTTTTACAATTACTCATTAGCTGTGGTTCAACTAAATCGATGTTTTTTCCAACTTTTGCAATGTTTCACAAAATATTATAGAGGTTGAGGATCAGAGGTGTAACAAAAAGAGAGATTTGATTGAAGTTACGTCCAAGAAGCGAATGTTTATTTCAGAAGTTACATTAATTTAAGCAAAGTACATTTTCAGAGTAATGAACGAACGGTAACGGAAGTGAACGAGTGAGCGGTGGAAGTGGTATATCAGTGTAGCCGCGAGTAGATATAAATAAATGTATTCGATATATGTTCGTGTGTTCGCAGGAGTGAGAGGGGAGAAGGATTGGTGGTCTCAACAAATATTAATACTTTTATGGTGAAAATTTAATTTGTGAAATTAGCATGAAAAATAAAATAAATAAATAACTGATAACATGATAATATTTTAACGGTATTTAATAATTGGACAGTGTTTAGCAACCATATATATTTGTAGTTCATCATTAAAAAAAACCTCCTAATAAACCAGACAATGAAAAACTTGAACCAACAATTAACTCGCAGAAATCGGTGGTAAAGTTGAACAGTAGTTCAGAATGAGTGAACTTTTGGGAATTATTTGTTTTCCAGTTTCCTCAGAAACTAATCAACTGATAGGCGAAAAACTTCTTTCAAAACTGCTTTAATATAAAAACTATCTCCCATAAAAAAATTTTAGTCTTATCCACCCAGCAGTTTTCTCAAAACCGTGAACACAGAATTTTGAGTGACACACACACACACACAAACACACACACACACACATACGCGCGCGCGCGCACACACACACATATAAAAATATGCGCGCGCATGTGTGTGTACACGTATTTTATATATATAATAAAATTTAATCCCTATTTTTGCATACGTAGGTCCGAATTATCAATGAATCAAGTGCACAATGAAGAAAAAAATATTTAGAGTTAGATAGAAATTGAAATATACATATAGCTAACTATATCGGTAGAACTTGTCACATGATAAGCATTACAGACAAATGGCTTTTATATATAAAATAATATATAAGCAATAATAAATTGTATTTACGTTTGAAAATGCGTTTTGAATACCCAGATCGACAATGTTGCTGAAATTTACAGATTGGAGTTTTGGGTAGAAAAAAATGATCTAGATAGGTCACAAATTTGTGAAAACTTTTTGAAGATAAATATGAGAATTTCAGTCAATCTATTAGTAGTGAGTAATAACAGCTAACGATGGAAGATTTGCCTGAAACAAATGGTTTTTTAGATCTATAACCTACGAATTATCAAAATTTTTAATTCACACTCAACACAATGTATAGATAATGTTTCATATTGAATTCTATATCATGTTACTTAATAATTTTACATCGAATTCTATAATTGAATTTTTAAATTGGCTATGGAATTTAAAATACAGTTTCTCACTTTTTAGGGCATGTTAATTAGGTAGTGATCGACTACTCCGTTAGGTTTTAAGGGACATCGTGTGACATCTGAATTACCCGTAGCCTTCCCTTCACGTCACCATCGACTGTATACTAGTATTACGATAGGGAACGGCTCACGAACTCTTAAGTTTGTAATAGTGATAAGATAAACAGGAAATACGTCGATTCCCCATCGGGAATAAATTCCCGAAATCTAATAAACATAAAAACACGTCGACAGATGACTATT